>JAQQSV010001003.1:40174-80449 GCA_028646515.1 Pseudochirops corinnae
GTTTATTGGAAACCCCTGGTGGGGGAGCTCTGGCTATGCTGTCCTGCAGCTCTCTGCCTTGGTCCTTCTTTTCTTCAAAGAAGGAATCTAGGATTTGGTTGCTGTTCTTACCCTGCTTCTTATGCTTATTCTTACTCATGGTTGGTCAGTCCTTGATTTTTTTTTTTAATCTCTGTGGGGCTCTGCTTCCAGAAGGGAAAGCTCTGTCCCAAATCGCTGGGGTCCTCCCAGCTGCTGTAGCTCTCAGGAATGTGCTGGGTCCCTTTCCCACTTCCGGCTCACTGGATAAAGAAGACTCACAGGACCAAAGCCCAAGACCACGATCTGGATCCAGGCTGCTCAACGCGAGATCACTTGGCCTCTGAACGATTGCTTAGTCCCCCTGCAGTCTGCAGGCTGACGGCACAGAAGCTGCAATGTGGAGGCTGGTGCAAAACCTCTGCCTTTTGCTTTCCCGCCCTGGACGCGTTTTGGCCCGACCGCTTTTCTCCCAAGACTTTGCAAGCTTTACTGACCTAGTTCTCAACACTGCCACAGCTGCCGCCAATCTGCTCACTGGAGGCTCCTCAGCTCCTCCCATCCAGCCGCCCCCGGGGCTCAGCCAGGGCTTCAGGCCAGGCTGGTTTCGGTTCGCAGTGCTGATATGGTTCCTTGTAGCCGAGCTGACTTTAGTGGAAAGTATATTTGTGTGTGTTTTGGAGTTCTAGGATTAGTTTAGAGTCATATTTTATGGGTATTTTGGGGTGGCTATGTGAGAGCTGCGATATGTTGCTGCTCCTACACCGCCATCTTGGCTCCGCCCCCTGTGTTGTTTATTCTTTTTAATATGAATTTAATATTAAAATATATAAAATTAGGCCCCGTCCACAGGTCATTTCAGTTTGTATCAGTTTTGGCTTCCTCAAGCCATAAAAAAACCCCACCAAAAAACAGTTCTTTTCTTCTTGCTGACTCATTTCAGAGGCACAGAAGAGAGAGAACATTTTCTCTTCTATACCGAATCAAACATATTTGCATTAATGGAATGTTTCCATACTGGATCAGATTGAAATTCAAGCTGTACAAGAGGCAAGACCTAGGTAGAACTAGGGAAGGAGAGTAAGAGGAGAAAGGGGAAGGTGAGCACTGTCAGAAAGTAGGATTTCCAGGGAAGAGCTTCTGTTTATATTAAGGTTTGGGCAACAATTTGCTTATTTACATCAACTGAGCAAGGCAAGATAAGATGAGAAAGCTTGCTTTAGAATAGCCATTCTTGGTTCTCAACCTGTGGGTTGCAGCACCTTTGGGTGTCGAACGACCCTTCCACAGGGGTCACAGGGGTCGCCTAAGACCATCGGAAAACACGTATTTCCTATGGTCTTAGGAATCGAGACACCGCTCCTCTATCTGTCTCCACGCGGGTCCGGCCACATGCAGATACGCCCACATATGAGTATTAAAGGGTCGCAGCATTAGGAAGGTTGAGAACCACTGCTCTAGAACAAGAGTCCCACAGAAGCCCCCAGGAATCTGTAAGAGTAAGCAGCAAAAGAATCAGAGAACCAAGGATCTCAGATCCATCAAGAATGAAGGGCAAAGATAATTTTGAAGTGACCTGAAGAGAACATTCTATGTTTGTGTTTCTACCAGAGCCAAATAACACCTATGTGTGCATGAAATACAAATTGGCTTTCCTTCTAGAGCAGGGGTGGGGAACCTGTGACCTTGAGCCCACATGTGGCCATCTAGGTCCTCAAGGATGACCCTTTGACTGAATCCAAACTTCCTAAAACAAATCTCCTTAATAAAAGGATTTGTTCTGTAAAACCTGGACTCAGTCAAAAGGCAGCACCCAAAGACCTAGAAGGCCACATGTGACCTTGAGGCTGCAGGTTCCTCACACCTATTCTAGAGGAAAAGGTTAAAAAAGAAAAGGCCCCTCTACTTTATAGGTTACAAAGGGAGATTGAATTATTCCCTGAAAGAATAAGAGAAGGGCTTCTTGAAGAAACAGTAAGGAATCCTAAGCTTGGTCTGGAGGTTGGAGGGTAAATTATATAATATAGAAGAGAAAGGAAAGAAGAGGGATCTTTTTGAAGTTGTGTAGTAGGTCCATGCTTCTCTCTGTAGATAGATACTGAAACTTTTGAGGAGGAAGAAACTTCATTTCCACAAAATGATGATAAGGTATCATTAGTAGACAAGCCATCTAGAAATGGCCAGAGAAAGAGATGAAGTATGGTGGTTGATGGTCCCCGCTTAGGGAATACACTTACATGAAATCATACACTACAATAACTGGTATGCCCTAGGAAAAAGACTATCTGAGGTAAGAGCCTCAATATCATAAAATATATATATAATATAATAAATATAATAAAATAAAAATAATAATGTAATAAAAGATAATATCCAAGACAAAAAGCAGGATCAAATTCTATGAGCTGTTTATACACAAATATGAGGAGTATAGGTAATGAATCAGCTGAACTAGAGATCTTAAATTAAGGAATTAAACAACTGAATGAATGTCCATGAAACTTGATGGTTGGTGGTGGTGACTCATGATCAGAATATGGTGGGAAAGGGTGTATGCCTTATTAAAAAGGGACAGTTGAGATGAAAGCTTCTTAACCTTGGCTTTTTAAAAAAATTGATAATTTTATTTCCTTTTAATTGGATTATTTTTTAATCCTATGTATTTTGTTTCATGAATTTTAAAACATTAATCTAAGGAGTCTGTAGGTTTCACCAGACTCCTAAAGGGGTCCATAACACTAAAAAGATTAAGAGTGTCTAGTTTAGACAAATGGGGTTTGGAATTAGCATAATTTATTAGAACATATATATACATACTCATTTGGAGAAATCCATGAGCTGATAGGGGAATGATAAAGAGCATTTTGATGAGAATTAATGGAAGAAGAAACAGAAGCACAATTAATAATGGAAGTATACTAGAGTCCACTAGGCCAGAAGCAGGAAGTAGATGAATTTGGGAAACAGATTACAGGCATGCCATAGAAATGACATGGTAGTGATGGGACATTGCCAAAATCCAAAACATCTTCTAGAACTCTCTGCCAAAAACAGCCACTGATCAACTCTTTACTGATATTGATGAAAATTTAATCTTCTGAAAGTAGAAGTGATGAGGATAACTATTTTAAAACATATTTTAAAAACATTTTTTCTTTTTAAATTTTGAGTTCCACATTCTCTCCCTTTCTCCCATACCATCCCCCACCCACTGAAAAGACAAGCAATATAGCAATTATACATGTAAAATCATGTAAAACATATTTGTGTATTAGCCATATTTTTAAAAAGCAGGAAAAATATAGATAGTGAGAAAATTATAATTCAATATACTCAGTGTTCATCAGTTCTCTCTCTGACGTGGATAGCATTTTTTAGTTGTGAGTCATTTGGATCATTGTATTGATTAGAGTATCCACATCTTTCATAGTTGGTCATTACAACATTGCTGTTACTGTACACAATAATCTCTGAGTTTTTCTCACTTGACTTTGAATCAGTTCATATAGGTATTGCCGTGTTTTCCTGAGACTACGTCCCTACCCCTTGGCATTGCTTATAGCACACTAGTACTCCATCACAATCATATTCTGAACTTGTTTTTACTATTTCTTAATTGATGAACAATCCCCCAGTTTCTAATTCTTTTGTATCACAAAAACTGCTGCTACAAATATTTTTTGTACATATAGATCCTTTTCCTTTGATCTCTTTGTGATATAGACCTAGTAATGGTATTGCTGGGTCAAAGGGCATACACAGTTTTATAGACCTTTGTGCATAATTTTACATTGCTCTCCAAAATGATTGGATTACTACTCCACCAATAATTCATTAGTGTACCTAGTTTTCCCCCATCCTTTCCAATACTTGCCATTTCAGATAGATGTGAGGTTGTACCTCAGAGCTATTTTAATTTGCATCTCCCTGATCAATAGTGATTTAGAGTATTTTTTTTATATGATTCCACAATATTTTAATTGTTTCTTTCTGGCTGCTTGAATTATTTTCTCTTTAGCCTGGAAGCTCTGGAATGTGGCTATAAGTGATGATCTAAATGTACCATTATGAATAGGGAACTTATCACCCAACTTATATTTCAAAATGGTACATACAAAAAATGGAAGCAAGGGTAGGTTACTAACTGATGAGGAATAAAAAAGAGTGGCATTTCACTATCAGAATAGTACCCAGGGAGACAAACTCTAAACAAGCTGAAGTTGCCAATGAATGCTAAAGACAACAATGAAGTTGTTTTTTTTTTTAATCTGTAAAGATTTTTTTTTAATCTGGAAAGACTTATATGAACTGATGCAAAGTGAAATGAGCAGAACCAGGAAAACATTGTTTATAGTAAAAGCAACATTGTATGATGATCTACTGTGAATAACTTAGCTATTCTTAGCAATACAATGATCCAAGATAATTCTGAAGGACTTATGATGAGACATGCTCCCATTCTTCAGATAAAGAAGAACTAGCAGAGCCTGAATGCAGAGTGAAAATACTTTTTCTATACTTTCGTATTTTTCTTTTTTTTTTGTCTGTGTTTTCTTTCACAGCACGACATACATGGAAATGTGTTTTCCATGACTACACATATATAACCTATGCTGACCTTCTCAATGTTGGGGGGCCAGGAAGGACAGGAGGGAAGGAAGAGAATTTGGAATTCAAATTAAAATTGTTTTTACATGTAAATGGGGGAAATAAAATATTAAGTTAAAAACCCACTAAAACAAAAATAAAATATATTTTATTTTTTACATTAAAAAATCTATCTTGAGGATAAGATCAAAGAATGGATAGATTCCCTATTCAGGATAGTTGTGACAATGCTAACAGGTTGTGAGTAAAAGGCATAAATAAACAATTCTTAATTTTGTTTCTGTTTTCTCTACCAAAAAAAAAAAATTTTCAGATGAGAAGGCACAAGACAAGAATGGTTAAAGGCCATTGAAACCTAAAATAGGAGAAGAAATGGTAAAATAGCATTTCTATGTCCTCAATTGTGATAAGTACTGAGGATAAGGCAAAAAGCCAGATAGCTCTTACCTGCAGAAATTCTCGAATTCATATCTGGTCTCAGACATTTACTAGCTGTATGGAATATATCCTGCACAAATGACTTATCCTTTCTGTTCCTCAGTTTCTTCATCTGTAAAATGGGGATGATAATAATATCATCTCTCTTATGAGGTTGTTGTAAAGATCAAATGAGACGATTATAAAACTCTTGGAACCTTAAAGCACTATAAAATGCTAATTATTAATTATTATTAAGCAAACACTACATTAGAAGAAAGCATAAAATTATGGGAAAACAGCACTGTATGCAGTTTTAACAGTTCTAGTATGATTTATTCAAATGAGTTGCTAATTGTGAGAAAAGGTCAAAATATTGAGTGTGATATAAGGGAATTGCCACAATGAATAGGCAAAAAAAAAAAAATCTAGAAATAACTTTAGTCAGCAAATATTTTATCTCCTTATCAAATGGAGAAACATGACAGCCAAGAGCAACAGTGAATTAGGCTACCAGCCTGCTGGCCAACCTTAAAGCACTGGATGTGGGAGACTATAAACAGCATTAGCTTGCACAACAGTGAGAGGCAGGGGAGAGAAAACCAGTCTAGAAAGCTTGGCATGAAGTTCAATTAAGTTTGGTCATCAGAAGACCGTTTATAGATGCAGCTGAATGTTTCTAAATACAAGAAAAGGAAAGCAGATTTGTCAGCATTTCTATAACAATCTATTCTCAGCATTGATGATAACAGAACCACCACAATGGGTCACTTACTCAACAAGTCCTTACTGGATGTTGTCTATCAAGAAGTGAAAATGTTACTCAAGGAAGTAAAATTAGGAAGAGTGCCTGGACCAAAATAAACTCATACAGAAGAAACTGATGCAAAGAAGACACAAATTTAAAAGTGCTAAATGACTGGGTTTTCTAAATTCTTAAAGGAAGAGATACTAAATAATTTTTGGGGGGAATCATGGATAGTATTAAATCTCCCCAATTGATTGAGATGACATCAACAACCTCTGACCTATGTGTGTGTGTATACATACACATATATGTATATACACATATAAAATATATATATGTCTATATGTATGTGTATATAGATATACACATATATGTGTGTGCATATATATATATATAAATATACACTTTCTTGTCTCTCTTCTACATGGGAATGATCTATAGGTTATAAAAGTTATCTTTGATGAAAATATGAGAAGGAAACAAACTTTTGTTGGTAATTTTCTATTATCAACTGGATTTGATTGTTGTAGATCACATCTTCCCAGTGTTAGATCTTGGGGATGCCTGACTTGGAAGGCAGAAAGCTGTACATGTGAAATGAAATGGGGAGGCAGCTGCCCATAATAAGTCATTACCACCACCACCACTACCACCACCCTCCCCTTTCAGGCTATGAAAGACCATCAAGACTTCTCTTGACCCCTAGTGATCATTTGCTATAACTTGGCAGAGTGGTTGGGAAACCTGGCGGATGGTTTTTGTTTGGGATGAAGTGTAGAGCACAGTTTAGTTAATAAAACTGGAAGAAGAATCTTTGTTGGGGGTCAGTAGTTGTGTGTGACTACTTGAGAAGCTAGTGGCTAGTATGCAACCCAGCAATTTAGAAATGAATGATCAGGATAGACATCCCTGTATAGGTAGCCAAAGAGATTGGGCATATGACTTGTGCCCCTAGTATTCTCTCACACAATGATTTTATTTGGACACAATGAAGAGTGACCACTGATCAGATCTAATCTTGTGTCACTGATTTGAGTCAGCATTTTCAGAACCCACTTGTGAATAGAGTGAATAGAGTGCCACACCTAAAATCAGGAAGATTCATCTTCCTGAGTTCAAATCTGCCCTCTGATACTTACTGACTGTGTGACTTTGGGCAAATCTTTTCATCCTGTTTGCTTCAGTTTCCTGATCTGTAAAGTGAGTTGGAGAAGGAAATAGCAAGCCCCTCCAGTATTTTTTTTCTCTAGAAAACCCCAAATGGGGTCACCAAGAGTCAGACACAGTATACTGAACAACAGGGCAGCAAAGTAGTATAAAAAAAAAATGCCATATTGTGTTACATTAGCTAAACTGTAACATTCAGAATAAAGAAAAAAGATAGTAATGTACACTTCCCTGGTCACATCCTATTCACAATATAGTGTTTGCCATATTTTAGAAGTCATATCATTCAGTCTGAGGAAGAGAAGACGTAGGGAGGACTTGACAGCTGTTTTTAAGTATGTCAAGGATGAGAATGTAGAAGGGAGTTTCAATGAATTTTGTTTGGATCCAGAGAGAATGGAACTAGAAAAGGGCAATGGGTAGAAGCTACATTTCAGAGATTTCAACTTGATACAAAGAAAACCTCCTTAACATTTAGAACAAAAGTGAGGGAGCTAGGTGGTGCAGTGGAATCCGGAAGACTCATCTTCCTGAGTTCAAATCTGACCCCAGACATTTACTAGCTATGTGACCCTGGTCAAGTCATTTAACCCTGTTTGCCTCAGTTTCCATTTCTGTAAGATGAGCTGGAGAAGGAAATGGCAAACCACTCCAGTACCTCTGGCAAGAAAACCCCAAATGGGGTCACGAAGAGTTGGACGTTACTGAAAAATGACTAAACCACAACAGGAAAACAGAATGGGCTACATCAGGAGCTCCCTGTCACTAGAGGTCTTCCCACATAGACCAGATGATCACTTTGGGGGATTACAATTCAGATGTGGGTTGAGCTGGATGACCTCTGAGGTATCATTCAGCTTTGAAAACCTGTGGCTCTATGACAACCTTTCTGGGCCATGATTTCCTCTTTAAATATTAAGATGTGAAAATATTGGCTAAAGCTGAGTCCCCAGTGTTAAATACTAGGCTATGAAATTAAGAAAATACTTACAGAAAGTAAAATATTCAATTCATTCACTATTGAATTTATTTTTTTAAGGAACAGCCTGCTTCAAACAAACAAATGATCAGAGTTGACAACAGAAGTGTGGATGTGACCCTAATTAATGAATGTGTTAATTGTTCTTCCCTAGTAGATAACATTGTGTGTGACACTTGCAGTAGGGCTTAATTTGCTTATTATGCTCTTTTAACAAGTTGTCTTGTGTATACTGACTCTGCTTGTAACATTTTCATTATTCCTAAAGCCATTCTCTCTGTAATACATTTATTCCCCTTATCAGCAGATATACTGCCATGGTAGCGCAATTAACTTAAATGTTTGCAAAAGCAAGACTGTTTTAAAATATGCACAGTATATCATTGTGTCTGATTCTGAATAGAAATTCTCTATATGGGAAATAGTCCACTCTATTTTCATTTTACATGAATAATTAACAGTATGATGACTTAAAACATTCATTTTCCCCAAACTATTTCTTTACAACAGCTAACTCTCAGAATAAAAGAAAGCAAGGGAGTTTCTGTTGCGTTTCAATAGACCAAAGTGGCCACCCTTTCATGTTAATTTTTTTTTCTTTTTGGAGGGGGGAAGGCAGGGCAATTGGAGTTAAATGACTTGCCCAAGGTCACACTTTCCATGTTAATTTTTAAAACGAATCCTAAGAATTTGATAACTTAAATAGTAAAATGCTGCCTTATATCAGTATGTTTATTGTTTTTAAAACACCCAAATAAATTGCTTAATAACCCATCATATAAACTTGTTGATTTTCATCTTGAATGTCAACTTATAGAAATCATCTTTCTTCTGAATTAAATGAACGTAGTAACTATCTACCTTCTTTCAGAAAATTGATTGATATAACAGCATCTGGACAGAAGGCTATTTTTCCTCCCAGAAAGACCCTGCTCCACCTTGCTATTGGCTGCTACAACCTAAATTGGCTGCAACCTAAATTCTTCTGCCTGACCTCCCATAATCTCCTACAGGAGATAGAGAGTAGATGAATAGTAAAGTAGAGGAATTTCCTCTAAGTAAGCTCTGTACCGCTTTGAAATTACAGGTCAAAGGGGGTGGCTAGGTGGCACAGTAAATAGAGCACCCCCCCTGGAGTCAAGAGAACCCAAGTTCAAATCCAGCCTCACACACTTAATATGTACTGGCCTTGTGACCTTGGGCAAGTCACTTAACCCCAATTGCCCTGCCCTCTCCCCCCCCCCAAAAAAAAAGAAAAAAAAAGAAATTACAGGTTAAACGAAACAAAACAATGTGCCTCAAAGGATAGTTAAGTAATCAGATGACACAGTAAGGGTCTTGTTGGGTTTCAGCATGGTCTAACTTACTGGTTGAGAATGACAGTTTTCTCTGCAAGATCCACACTACCATGGCCAACCACCCAGGACTCAGAGTGTGGGACAAAAAGGCAGGAAGACCCAAGTTCAGATCACAGTCTCAAACACTTCCCAGCTCCATGATCCTGGGCAAGTCATTTGACCGCCACCTGCCTCAGTTTCCTCAACTGGAAATTTGAGATAATCATAGCACCAGTAATTATAAAGTTGCTATAAAATTGCTACATTATTGTTATTGTTGTTATGAGGATTAAAGATAGATAAAGATCACATAGGTAGTACTTTGAATATTTCTATCTAAATGTTAGTGATTGTTCATTTAGTAACCATCTACCCAGGTGAGCTCTTCAGTGACCCAGTTTTTCCTCACCTTGCTTCCCCCTGGCCTAAGTAGTCTTGGGGCATCCAGAAGTCTGCACTGCTCTCTCCCAACCTCCAAAGGAATAGAAAACTAGATTCCTACTTGTCCCAGGTGCAAAACTTGCCAGCATTCTCACTTGCTTCTGTTGTCTTATATCTCTACATTTCTAACCAGAATCATGTTTCTATTAGAAATTTTTATCTGAAAACCCAAAAGTCACACAAATTTGATTTTTATTGCTACTTCTCTCAGAAAACACAAGCTGTCAAAACTAAACATAAGTTAAAATTTAGCAATAATGTCATTTCTAGTGGCCCGGCATAGTCCTATGACTGGTTATGGGAAATTACTGATTATCTTTGCAACTTTCAAAACGTTGCTCATAGATAATGCATGAAACCTTGCTCCCATCATTTCAAACCTTCCTTTTCTTTACTCACATCAATATCACAATGTTTAAAAATCTACCTTATTTTATTGAGCATTTTGTTTCTCCGAATTATGAAAACCTCAACATCTTACAAAGAACTTGAATGAAGTTGTAAGATCACAGATCCCAGCATCCAAATTTCAGCGGTGGGGGTGGGAGTGGTGCAGATTTTAGAACTTCTTATTTTACAGATGAGGAATCTGGGATCTGGTAATCTCTACCTTGCTCAAGTTCACACGTGGAGCAGAACCAGGTTTCAAAATGGCATTCCTCAGTTATAAATCCCTTTCTCCTCTACTCTGTGGAAGAATTTATTTCAGGGTACAGAACACCCAAGGGCAGTTAGGAGGACGTGGAGTCAGGAAGACTCTTCTTTCTGAGTTCAAATGTGGCCTCAGATGTTAACTAGCTGTGTGACCCTGGGCAAGTCACTTAACCCTGTTTGCCTCAGTTTCCTTATCTGTAAAATGAGCTGGAGAAGGAAATGGCAAACCACTCCAGTATCTTTGCCAAGAAAACCCCAAATGGGGTCACCAAGAGTTGGACATAACTGAAAAAAAAATTGAAAAACAATAACAAAGCAGAACTCTCATCCAGACTGAAATCCCATGGGTGAGATGAGATCTTCTGCCACTTTCAGAGGCTGTTCAGTGCAATTACTACCAAGTTGCTTACAGATGAGCCTAGTCCTTTGGAAAGCCATTTCATATCTTTGGATAGTGACAAGAAACTGATCTGGTAATATTTGAATATGGTAAGAAACCGACCCTAATCCTAATTTGCTCATTTGCTTGGGAGATAAAATCTCACAACGGCCCAGAAACTCCTGCTTTGCTTTCAGCTTTTCAGCCTTCAAAGCATTAAAATGTTCTGAACTTCTTTGTCACAAATTGGTATCAGCAAATCAATTTTGCTTCCAGGAAGCCATCATCAGGTATATTTTTGTTGTGTTCCTTGCTTCCCTCAGTCCCCTAGATCCCACCCAGACAGAGTTCACTGTGTCAAGGGGCTTTGTTGGGCTTCACCTCACTGGTCAAGCATGCCAACTGTCCCTGCAAGATTCATACCACCATGGCCAACCACCCAGAACTCAGCTACTATCTACTTTACTCAGTGTCTTTTCCTCCAATGATAAACTAAGACTCTTCTGATTGGTCTTGTTGGAAGACATATGTGTGTGTGTGTGTGTGTATACATGCATACACACACACACACATATATATATATATATATATATGTATTATATATAATCAAACTTCATGATATGAACCTAGGAAGAAGAGTTAACATATGAATGGCTGAATCTATATTTTAAAAGATATGGCTAAACTGGAAAATTGGGCTGAGATTAGCATGGTAGTATTTAATAGCAAAAAAAAAAATATGAAGTCCTTACCTGAAGTTAAAATAAAAAGTCAATCAATTGCACAAGGAAAAATAGGAAAGATTCAGCTTAACACTAATACACTTGAAAAAGACCTAAAGATTTTCAGGTGCTGCAAGGTGCAATGAGTTCCTGAGGTAGAGTAGCTGCCAAAAAAAGCTCATGTAATCTTAGACTGGGTCAGTAGAAGCATCATGTCCCAGTAAAGGGAGAAAATAGTTCCTCTGTGCTTTACGCTATCAGACCACATAGGCAATACCGTGTTCAATTCTGAGCACCCCATTTTAAAAAGGAACATTGACAACCTAGAATATGTCCAAAGAAAGATGATTAGGTTGATGAAGGGTCTGCAAATTATGAGGAATGGTTGATATAACTGGGAGTATTTGATAAGGAAAAGAAATAATAACCATCTTTAAATTTTTGAAAGATTGTCACATGGAAGAGGGATCATACCATCTATTGGATTCCAGAGGGCAGGACCAGGACCAATGGGTAAAAGTTACAAGGAGGCACATAATGTCTTAAAATAAGGAAGAATTCTTTTACAATTAAGGCTATGTTGAAATAGAATGGAAAGCTTTATGAAGCAGCTAGTAACTGGAGCTCACAAAAGGAGTCCCAACCAGTGGGTATGGGAAAGTAGCAGAGGAAAAAAACCAAAAAAACAAATGGGAAGTTCCAGCATGGTGCAGGGCTTTGGTGTTCAAGGAGAAGCTAGGTGATTACTTGTCCTAGATGTTGTGATATGGAAATCTCTATCGAATGGGAGGTTGGATTTGAGAGCATCTAAGGCCCTCTACAATCAAACTTTTTGACCTCATTTCATGTTACTTTTAAGCATTTTATTATGTTTTCATTTTATTTATTATGTTTAGTTTTCTTTATTATTATATATTAATATTTATTATGTTCTAATAAAACTAGACTAGTAACTATTTCCTGATTGTGTCTTTCCTTCAGTTACTGATGTGCATTTTCAAGGATCATCTATGTTTGGGGTGCACTCCTTCTAATCAAGTACCTCGTGTGTGCCAGGGCCCATGTGAGGGGGGAGAGATGCAAATACAATCACTGAAACAACCTCTACTCACAAGGAGTTTAAATTCCAGTGTCTCTGCTGAAATCCTTCTTTATCTTCAATAGCCAGCTCAGCTGCTGCTTCCTTCATGGCATCTTCCCTTATTTCCTCTTACCCCCACTTCGCCATGAAAGTGATTTCTGTCTTTGCAATTGTCTTTTAGTTTCAGTTGGTCTGGTCTTTTTTATTTATTGTGTTTATTAGTGTACATGCCTGACTCCCCCTTATTAAATTATCAGTCCCCTAAGAGCAGGCATATACCCCACCCCTCAACACACTGCAATAATAGGTGCTTTTAAAAAGGTGTTGAACTGAATTGGCTTTCCTTCCATTTCTAAAATTCTATGATTTTATGATTCACAATCAGCTAGCACTTCTGGAGAATAAACTCTGTCCTTGAATGCATTTTTCTAAAGCAATCACTCACAACCTTGTCGTTTCAAAGCCTTTCAGCTACTTTTTTTCAACCCATTTCAGTCTTTCTACAATAAGAGTTGTGATGTTTCTACACCTCTTCCAACCTTTCCATAGACTCAATTTGTTTTTAAATGAAATTTCAATTCCTTATAGTCATTTTAATGGATTTCCATTAATCTACCCAGTATCACATCTCTTCCAGCCATCGAGGTTTAAAGCAAAGTAGAAAATCTACAAATACAATAATATTAAAATAGATTTGTAATGTCAGCAACGTATATCACTACCTATCCATTTCTACTCATTCTGTGCACCCTCTTATGTCTTCCCCAAGGTTACTCTAGGAAGTCCACAGCATGGGGGGACATTCTTCACTTTCTTTTCTTTTCTTTTTTTTATGAATTCTTTTTTTAAATTAAATTTTATGTTTATTTTTAGTTTACATCATTTATTTTAACAAGATTTTGAGTTACAAATTTTCTCCCTGTCTTTCCCCTACCCACCACCCCAAACCAGTGATCCCACTGTATTCCCCCTCCCTCAATTTGCTGTCTCCTATATCCTCCTCCATCCCTCCTCCTACTTTCCGGTAGGGCAAAATGGATATCCTTACCCCACTGCCTGTATATCTTACTTCCCAGTTACATGTAAAAAAAAATAATAATATTAATATGTTTTTTAAACGTTTGATTTTAAAACTTTGGATTCCAGATTCTTTCCCTTCCTCCCTTGTCACCCACCATTACTAGGAAGATAAGCAATTCAATATAGGTTGTATGTGTGTAGCTACGCAAAACATTTCCACAGTGGATATGTTGTGAAAGACTGACTATATTTCCCTCCACCCCCCCACTTATTCTACTTTGACCCTGTCCCTTTTCAAGAGTGTGTGCTTCTAACTGCTCTCCCACCCAACCTTCCCCCCCTTCCATCATCTTCCCTCTCATCCTCTTCCCCCCTACTCTCCTGTAGGGCAAGATACCCTATTTAGTGTGTATGTCATTCCCTCCCTAAGCCAAATTCAATGAGAGTAAGGTTGACCCATTCCCTTTTGCTTTCCTGTTCTTACCCTCCATTGCAATAGTTTCCCCTTGCCTCTTTTGTATGAGATAATTTATTCCAGTCTGTCTCTCCCCATTTCCTCTCATTATATTCATCTCTCAATTTCACCTTGTATGTATCATCCCTTCCTGTTCAATTGATTCTGTGCTCTCTATGTGTACCTGTACACATATATACACACTTACATATGTATTCATATGTCTGTATGCCCTCCTATGTAGATATATATGTATTTATACATACATATATATGTATATATATATATATATACACATTTATATTCCCTTCACCTGTCCTCATACAGAGAAAAGTTTCATAAGTTACAATTAACGTTTTTCCATGTTGGCATGTAGATAGTTCAACTTTGATAAGTTCCTTATGATTTCTTTTCCCTGTTTACCTTCTCATGCTTCTCTCACTTCTCATATCTGAATGTCAAATTTTCTCTTCAACTCTGGTTTTTTCATCAAGAAAGCTTGAAAGTCCTTTATTTCATTGAATGACCATATTAGTGATTCTTGGTTTTAATCCTAGTTCCTTTGATCTCTGTAATATCATATTCCAAGCCCTTCAATCCCTCAATGTAGAAGCTGCCAGATCTTGTGTTATCCTGATTATGTTTCCACAGTTTTCAAATTGTTTCTTCTTGGCTGCTTATAATATTTTCTCCTTGATCTGGGAACTCCAGAACTTGGCTATAACATTCCTAGATGTTTTCTTTTTGGAATCCTTTTCAAGGGATGATTGTCAAATTCTTTCAACCTCTATTTTGCCCTCTGGTTCTAAAATATCAGGGCAATTTTCCTTGAGAATTTCTTGAAGGATGATTTCTAGGTTCTTTTTTTGATTATGGCTTTGAAGTAGTCCAATAATTTTTAAATTATCTTTCCTGGATCTATTTTCCAGGTCAGTGGTTTTTCCAATGAGATATTTCACATTGCCTTCTATTTTTTTCATTTGTTTGGATCTGTTTAATGATATCTTGATTTCTCATAAAGTCATTAGCTTCCATTTGCTCCACTCTAATTCTGAAGGAATCATTCCCTTCAGTGAGCTTTTGAGATTCTTTTTCCATCTGGCAAATTTGGCTTTTTAAGGCATTCTCCTCATTGGCTTTTTGAACCTCTTTTGTCATTTGAATTAATCTATTTTTTAAGATGCTATTTTCTTCAGTCAGGTTGTTGACTCTCTTTTCATGATTTTAAAGCATCACTCTCATTTCTCTTCCCAATTTTTCCTCCACTTTTCTTATTTGGTTTTCAAAATCCTTCTTAAGCTCCTCTATGGCCTGTAACCAGTTTGAATTTTTTTGGAAGCTTTTGATGCAGGAGTTCTGACTTCATTGTCTTTCTGCTGTTCCATGCTTTGATCCTTTTTGTCCCTGAAAAAGGAATCTAAAGTTGGATTGCTGTGCTTGCTTTGCTTCCTTTGCTTACTCATCTTGCTACTCAATTACTTGACTTTTAAGCTTTTTGCCACAGTAGGACTCTGCTTCCAGAGAGGACAGCTTTGTCCCAAATCACTGGGGTTTTTGCAGCTGCCGGAGCTATTAGTTGGGTGCTCTTTGAAACCTCCACAGGCTCTGGCACCTGGTCACACACCCCAGGACCTCCACCCAAGACAGAGATCCAGATCCAAGCAAGTTAAAGCAAGAACAATTACCCCTCAGAATGTTTGCTTGGCCCCCTATGATCTGCAGGTCAGGAGCGCTGAAGCAGCCACATGTAGGCGGCTGTACAGCTGCCACACCTGAGCTGCTTCTCCCTTCCAGGGGCAGAAGCCGGACTGCACTCTTGGTCCCTGTGTTCCCAAAGTCCACACTGACCTCTCACTTTTTCTTTTTGGCATTTATGGGTTGATAATTCTGGAAATGGCCACAGCTGTTGGTGATTCACTCTCAAGAAGTCCCTCCAGCCACAGCTGATCAGGCTGCCCTTGGGCTAAAACCATGGGCTCCTCTACTCCCCACGGGCTGTGATGAACCCTTCCTGTCTACCTGCCAGGTTCCCGTCAGCGGGAGATTTTTTTTCTCTCTGTCACTTTGTGGGTTCTATAGCTCTAAAGTTTGTCTAGAGTCATATTTTATAGGTATTTGAGGTGGTTGAGGGGTGAGCCACAGAGTTTTCCTGCTTCTATGCCACTGTCTTGGCTCTACCCCCAAATTTCCAGGTTATGAATCCATTCTTTGCTTTCTTATAATAGTGAAAAGACATTATTGAGGCATTCAGGTAGTTCTCCTTCATGCTTGCTACATGACTAATCCCTCGGTTACCCTCAACCTGGTTGGTGAATTAAGGGGGTGTCTACCCCAAGCATGTGAAAACTTCCCCTGGTGGAATGGGCAGATGAGAGCAATTTGTTCCAATGTCCATGAAGGCAGCTGAAGCAGGCTCTGAGGGGCACTTAGAGCTTAGTTAGACATAGAAGATGCCAAGGTCATCTACTATATCTTGAGCCATCACCAGTTCTCTTGATTCTGTCCTGCCACTGGACCATGATGACTCTGGAGAAAAGAGTGAGGTTGATGACTTCATGCAACTCTGCCTCACTTAAACCCAAATTATGCACAAATCGAAAGACATGACTGCATCATTTTACATAACTAATCTATTTGCTTTTTCCATCATGCATTTCTCTGATGTTATGCTTTACTGTTTCTTCTTCAAAGTTTTATTTGTTAGATGTTACAACTTGCTTCTGTCCACCATGCACTTCTCCATTGCCTACTAAGTCATATTGATTTTTAATTCTTTGTAGACTGTAGTATTCTATGATTCACAGCCATAACACAACACCTTTAGAATATTGGTATCAAAATGATAAGTTATATATTTGTAAAATATTTTCTTTTCTTTCTCAGTGGTGGAGGGAGGAGAGGGGAAGTGATAGTAAAAGAATTTAGAACTGGTAATGAAATAAAATGTAGTTAAATTATTATTTTGAAAAATGATAATGTCTTTGTTTCTGAGAACTATTTGAGTTCTTAGCGAATTTTGCGGTTACCTGAAAATAACACAACCTGCTCTTTTTTTTCTTCTTCTGAACCAAACACACCCATTTTTGCTCTGTCCTATATGTGTGTGTCTGTATGTATACACATACATACATGAATATATATATACATATAATATATATGTATATATATTTCAGTTCAGTCATTTTTTTTAGTGGTGTTTAACTCTTTGTGACTCTATTTGGGGTTTTCTTGGCAAAGATACTGGAGTAATTCACAATTTCCTTCTCCAATTTTTTTTATAGATAAGGAACTAAGGCAAACAGGGTTAAATTACTTGCCCAAGGTCACACAGCTAGTAAATGTCTAAGGCTGGATTTGAACTTAGGAAGATGAATCTTCCTGATTCCCAGCCCAGTGCTCTACTATACCATCATATATATATATGTATACACACACATAAACACATATACACATATATAAACACATATATACATACCTACATACACACACAGATTGTATATATGATACACAAAACACATATATGTGTGTATATGTATATATAATTAGTATATATATATGTATGTGTGTATGTATAGACACACAGATAGTTCTATAGCATATCCATCCAATTGCATATCATAATCTGGACAATAAAAATTCATCCACTTGGTTTTTTGTATATGGATGATTAGATCAAATTCTTTTGAATGGTTACAAGTTTTAGTCAGGAGATTCTACAGTGTTCTAGGGCTTGATATACTCAATACAATGCCATTACAAATAGGAGAATCTATAGGACCTTATCACCTATGGACTATAAGAGTCCACCAGGACTCTTCACTAAATCTCTTCTGTGACAGTGGCAAATGCTTATTTGGTGAGCATATATCTAACTATCTCCCTGTTTTATACCTTGCCTGATATTTGTTATCAGAGAATCAAAGAACAAGATAATCTTTTTTTGTTATATTTCATGAGGGATCTCAAATAATTTTAATGTTTGATTAGGAAACAATTTTTTGCTTTTTCTTTTTAAAAATCAAATATTTAAACAAAACATCAACTAACAATGAGCACTTGAATGAACCTATATTCTGTATATCTTTCATTTAATTATGTGATGGTAAAGATTTGGTCCTTGTGGAATATTCTCTGTGAATATCTATGGTTCTATACTAATACATTCAATGAAGACACGTTCAAAGTGAGTATATATGATTATCAAAAGAATATTATATAATTGGTAAAGTCAGCATATAGGTCACTATATTTTCCTAGCTACTTTCCCCCCCACTATTAATAAAGTTGAATATGTGTTCAGAACCCCACCCCCTTCCCCTGAGGGAACCCATCTCTTAAGATCTCATACTTATGTAACCCCCAACACATTTCTCCTCTATATACACCTGGTCTAATCCAAGCACTAGTGGCTACATCTTTTAGCAACCCTCAAATCACTACCACTAATTAGTTGTATGACTATAGAGACATAAACATCTTCCCCATTAAACTTGCCCTTCCTCTAGACATCTCTATTTCTGGTTAGAGTACCAGCATTCTTGGAGTCTCTGAGATTCATAGCCCTGAAGTTACCCTATATTTTTAGTCTCCCTCACTGACCACCTCCCTTCAGCCAACCAATCAGTTGTCAAGTCTTGCTAATTATATCTTCACAACATTTGTCATATCAATCACATGGCTACAACCTCTCATTTGCACCACTGAAACCATCTCCTAATTGGTATGCATGCATCTAGCCTATGGGTCTGACCCTGTCACTGTCCTGAATAAACAACTTCAATATTCTTGCCTCTGAGCTAAAACACAAACTTTTCAGTCTGGTTTTTAAGTGCCCGGCATTCTGCTCAATCTGATTCTAACCTACCTTTCTAATCTAATTTCATATTATGCCCTTCATTCACTCTATCCATGTGGACTCCTGGCTATATCCTGAATTCATCTCTCACTTCAGTGCATTTTCACAAATTGGACTCCATGTTGGAATGGTCTCCTCATCTCTACTAACTTAAGCCCTTATTTGTCTTCAATGTTCAGCTCAGGTACTTCTTCCTCCTTCCCTCACCCCACCCCCAGTAATTAGTACTCTTCCCCTCCTCAAATTGCCCCCTATTTACTTATTTGCTCACTTCCTTCCAATGCAATGTAAACTCCTTGATGCCAGGAACCAACTTATTTTTATCTTTGTATCACAGCACCTAGCACAATGCCTTGAACTTACTGATTAAGAAACGTGTGTTGAGTTGAAATGAAAAATCACTCTATGTGTTTGACTCAGTTTCCTCATCTGTAAATGGAGAGTTAGAATTGCTGATCTCACTTCCAGCTCTAAAATTCCTTGACACATGACTCACACACTTCATAGGCAGCTGCTTTTCCTCCCTGTCTTCAAGGATGAATTGATGACATCAATAGAGGTGGTAATCATATATGTTTATATTGCAGTGACTTAAGAAACAAATATAGACATTTAGAGGTTGCTGGTTGGCTTGTAACTCTAACTGCTATTTGCCCAAAGGGACCTGTTTATCATTCTGCTTTTTGGTCCAAAACTCTGTGCCTAAAGTCTGCTCCCCAAATGCCCCTCCATCTCCTGTTGCCATGCATAGCACTCTCCTGCCTACATCCTCAGACTCTTAGCAGAACACATCTTTACCACATCTTTTGAAATTATGCTTTACTATTTCCTTAAGGCGTTTCTTCTTAACACCCTGCTTGTCCTATTACAATTTACCACCTGGCAGTTCACATTACACAATCACTAGCTTCTCTTCAGGGTTTAATTGGGGGAAAGTAGCACAGGAAGTCAGGTGGTTTTTTTTTTAGGGGAAAAAATGATCCTTTTTTCTTTTTCAAATAGAAAAAAAAATATGTTGAGATTGTTCGCAGAACAGAGTTTAAGAAAAGAGTTAAGAGGTATATTAGAGCCTGGATTTGATATTGTTTATAATTCCAATGTAACCATGACCTCATTTGTCTTAGTTAACTTGGAGGAGGAACTTTTTGTATGGCATTCAATGTAATGGTAACTATGCAGTCAAATAATTATGTGCAATCATTTATTTAGTATTATAAATTTTATCTTATTTCATAAATTATATATTATGTAAAATACAGAAATTGTTTTATTATTATAAATGTTATTATTTTAGTATTAGAAGGCTTCTGTGAAACTCATTGGATATGAATAGTTCCTACTCAGAGCTCTGTACATGGGGGCGACATGTACCAATTGAAAGTGCACTGATTTTGTAGCCAAGGGAGCTGGGCTCAATTTACACTCTGATACTTAGCAGGTAATGGTCAAGTCACTTAAGATCTCTGAGTTGTTATAGCCACATGTTAAATGGGGATAATTCTTTTACTACTGACCTCACAGGGTTGTAAAGAAATACCTGTAAACCTTAAGATGCTGTATAATTTTAACTTGCCTTTATTACGTATAGAGAGAAAAGTACTGTGTATCTTGCTTTACAAAATGCGTCAATCAATCAATGAGCATTTACATATTAAGTACTGAGCATAAGCCATGCACTGTGCTAGGATGAGGTCCTAAAATATTTTGATGATATCCTTGTAATGTAAAGGGGTAAAATTATATATATGTATGTATATGTGTACATATGTATACAGATAGACAGAATATTGGGTGAACTAGCTAAAGACCTAGGGTAGAGCTTTTGATAAAGCAATTTTTTATTGTTTAATATAACTCTATCACTTTACCATCTTTTGTTGTTGTTTCTGTTTTCATTTTGGATTTTCATAAAGTGGTTTATACCTACACATTCTTTAGTATTGAATACCCACTCTGGTATTTAATTATCAGAATACCTACACTATTATTTTTGCTGATTTTTCAATGAAGTTACCCCGAAAAGAGCTGTCATTCTCCACTTTGCAGTGGCAATGGGACCTGTTGACATGTACCCATGGCTAACCCTGCAGAATCGAAATCTGTTTTCCTAGCCATATTAGCAAACACAGCAGAGGAATGTTGGCAGCAGCATCTCTGGGCTCGATGGACAATGGTTTTCAGTCCTTTATCTGACCCTTCTGGTCAGCATGGCGCCTCGACTCAAAGATATCAGGGAGAGGAAAAGCCTGCAATACCACTGAGTCCATTTCTCAGGGTAGGGCAGGAGACAGAAGCAACCCGATATGCTCCTTTCATGCTCTGGGGAGAAGCACTTTGGCAATCCCTTTTGCTTGTGACTGGAATCAGCATTCTGGGACCCTTCAGTGTCATCATCCAAGGAACCAATTTTGTTTCTCACCTTGGCTCTTTCCTTACATTCTTTTCTTCCCAGTAGTGGACTAGGGAGCAGTTTGGGGAAGGGGATGTATGTTTCATAAAGTCTTACCCTTTCCCACTAATTAAAGGTTAAAAATATATACATATCCTGATTCTCTTTATATTTAATCCATCCGTGCTGATCATATTGCCATATACACAATTGGAAAGATTGTGATTACATTTCACAACCCCTCAGATAAGGGTGAACTTGGTGTGAAATGAATGAGGGCATAAAACAAAGACAACTGTGGCATAGGGGCAATTAGAGTAAAGCCTTTGAACATGTAGTGTGCAGTGAAGAACATTTTAAAGATACTCAGGTATGCCTTCTCAAATACTGTGCCATTCAAAGAGAATTCTAAAAAAACAACTTCAGTAGTCAATTGCCCTGGCACTCACGTGCTGGGGAAGGAACAGTACTTTCTGAGTAAGAACTTAGAGGAGGTTGTAAGGCAGGCACATACAGTGCCAGGTGCTGCAAATCCAGCTTCTGCTGTTGACCAAAGGGCAATTTTTCATGTGTGCAGTGCACAAAGGTTGTTGGTCACAGACCAGTCTTCCCAGCCGCACCCATGTGTTGAGATCACAATCACCTTCTAGGAAATAATGATAAAGGACAGCAAATGCATGTGCTCCTACATATCAAAATGTTTCTCCACTCTAGATCAAACAAGGTTTTCTTTAGTGAGATCAATGAGCTAGAAAAGACACAGAGTCAGTCAGTGTGTACCCATTCACTTTCTGTGAATTTCTAAATTAAAACTCTCTTTAACTCATTGAGATTGGGGAGGGGGGAAGAGGGAGCTAGAGAACCTCAGCTTTGCTAGTAATAGTCAAGATCTCTGTTTAGAGATGGTAAAAATCTTCAGAAAATCGTTACTAAGAAGATGGCAATAAGTGAGTCTTCTAATTATCTGAATAAAAAAATAGATGAATTATCCTAAGTCTTGCCACGGAACTGTTACCAAAGAGCATTCACTGATGGCCCTGATCCAGGTTTGGTAAAGGCATTTCTTAAAGCATGAAAAAGAAAAGATGGCTAAATTCAAAAGTGAATATGAAATAGAGGTCAGAGTGCCCTTTGATGGCAAAGGAAAACCTATTATCCACCTTATCACATTAACATCAATTTTCTCCTTTGATGATCACTGCCAATTTAGTTTAAGTGAAACAGTGCCAACCACAATGATCTAAGAAGAATAAACTCTAATATCAGGCATTGTTCCATAGCATTTAAAGTCAAATAAAACAGATAGAGGAAGGATGGAAAATTCCCCCATCAAATAAGATAAAATTTGAAGAAAACATTTAGCACAGTATCTGGCACTATATAGATTCACATTCCTTTCCCTTCCCAAAGAAAAAACCACTTCCTCCTATCTCCAAAGAGGAAATAGCATAAGCTTAAGTATTATAAGAGTTGGTGTGCCATATCTTGTTAGATATGGGATCAAAGGACCCGAGTTCAAATGCTATTATTATCTTGTGATCTTGGACAAGTCACTTAAACTTTCTCAGCCTCAGTTTCCCCATTTGTAAGATAAGACAGTTGGACTAGATCACTAAAGTCCTTTCTTGCTCTAAATCTATTAACCTGTGGTGGGATGGGAAGAGATAGGTATGTATGTGAGGGAGGCAAGCATCAGAGGTAGGCAAGACTGAAGCTGAGAAAGGGACAGATCCTTGGAGTAAAATGGACCCCTTTGGATTTTTGTATAAAGTTTTATTAGAAGTCTTATATTTGTTGAATGTCTTATTTTCATTTTCTGGTTATTTCTCCATAAAGGAAGGACCCGTGACTCAGTATCATAGCTGTTAGGTCCAATTTTACCGCCTAGGCAAATGAAATATGTAGCAAGTTGGGGAGCGACTTTGTTTATTCAAGAAAATGTAAGATTTAATAATCTTACTCTCATATCTGTAGAATCAAAGAACTTTAGAACTGGAAGGCACTTTTAAGATTTTCTTGTCAAACCTATTCTTTGCACAGATGAGGATACTGAGGAATGAGTGGTTTCCAAGTCAAAAGATGTATATTTGAGTCCTAGCTCTGTTACTAACTAACTCTGTGGAGGAGGTGTATGACTCTCAATGAGTCATTTTAAAAAATCTCAGAGTTGGAAGGGGCCCCCACGGACTGTCCAGTCCAACCCATACTTGAACAAGAATTCTCTTTCTAATAATATATCCAACAAGTCATCATTTGGCCTTTGCTTGAAGACTTCTCATGACAGGGAAGCCATTACCTCTCAAGGCAGTCTGGATGGGCCTAATTGCTAGGAAATCTTTCTTGATATACAACCTAAATCTGTCTTTTTGCACTTCCTACCCATTGCTTCTTCAAATCAAACATTTATCAAGTGCTTACTATACATAAAACACTATACTTGGTTTTGAGACAAAGATAGTCCCTGATTTCAAGGAGCTTACATTCTACTGGAGTTATGACTTTTTTTTTCTTTTTCTTTTCTTTTTGGAGGGGGGAAAGTAAGGGCAATTGGGGTTAAGTCACTTGCCCAAGGTCACACAGCTATTAAGTGTTAAGTGTCTGAGACTAGATTTGAATTCAGGTCCTCCTGACTCCTGGACCGGTGCTCTATTTACTGTGCCATCTAGCTGCCCCAAGTTATGACTTTTTTTTTTTTAACAGAAAAGTGAAATACAAGATAGTTTGAAGAAGGAGATAGCTCCATCAACTAAGGAGGGCAGAAAGGGATGACTTCGCTTTTAGGGTTTTATTTTTACTTAGGGCTGGACACCCACCTTCACTGGCCGTCAAGCTACCCTAGTTCCTGCTCAGACAATATGAACGAAGGACTGTTCTTAAGCTTGTTGTTCAGTCATATCCAACTCTTTGTGACCCGATGGACCATAGCATGCCAATACTATCCAATACTATTTCTTGACAAAGATCCTGGAGTGGTTTGCCATTTCCTTCTCCAATGGATTAAGATAAACAGAGGTTAAGTGACTCACCCAGGGTCACACAGCTTATTTTACTCTGTCCTGCAAGTGTGAATAATAGGAATTAAGAGAAAAGGAGGCAAGAGCTTGCTAGCTAGAGGATTGAGAAGTACCATTTGGCTACTGCTTCCTGATGGAGTTAGCGCTAGTATGTGGTGGAAAAAATGGTACATTTGGGATAATACATACTAGGTGAATGAGTCCTCAGGGGCCTAACTGAACTCACATGTAGCACCAGTTCCTTTGATGTCAGGGATGATACTCAGCTGTCCTTGGTTCCTGGCTTCACCTGGTGTCTGCAGTCCTATTCCTGGGTGAGATCCTGGTAGCAAGAGGCCTGATGTCTGAGAGTCTGGTCCTGGTGAGGCAGGGGCAGGTTATCTGGAAGATAGAGGCCTGATGTCTGAGGATCCTGGGGATGGGAGTGAAAGGCATGGAACATGGAGGTAAGAAGCCTGAAATCAGAGGGTCTAGTCCTGGGTAGGGAGAGCCTTTAGGTGAGAGGATTGGTGTCTTAGTCCTCAATGATTATGGAACACTGAGGAGAATTTGCTTTTTTCATGTGGTTCAGACTTGTTCAGTAAATTGGGGGGTCATAGCACCTCCAAATGCTTAGGTTTTGAAATCCAGTCCCTAGCCATGGTGGTAAAGGAGCATTACAGCATTATTGTAATGACTTACAGAAAAGTAGTTATAGATTCCAATGCTGTGGGTTTGAATGTGGAAGAAGAGTCTTCCAAGCATAGTCTGAGGTTCTAGGTAGGGTTGGACCTTCACTGGTGGTCAAGCTGCCCAAGTCCCTGCTTAGTCAATACAAATGAAGGGCTGTTCTTTAAGCCCTTAATCGTATCCAATTCTTTGTGACCTCATGGACCATAGCACGCCAATACTATCCATGGAGTTTTCTTGACAAAGATCCTGGAGTGGTTTGCCATTTCCTTCTTCGGTTGATTAAGATAAACAAAGGTTTAGTGACTTGTCCAGGGTCACACAGCTAGCAAATATCTGAGGCTATATTATAACTCAGATCTTCCTGACTTCAGGTATCGCATCTGGAGAACAAGGCTGATCTCTCTTCCATATGATAACACTTTGAACATTTGAATACAGCTACAATACATACTCTGAGTCTCTTCTCTGGGTTAAATCTCCCCATTTCCATCAACCAGTCCTCATGATATCAAGGCCCTTTACTCTCTGGCTTCCTTTCTCTGGACATTCTCCAGTTTATTAATATCCTTCTTAAAAATATAGTGCCAAGACTGCATATCAATGCTCCAGCTATGTTCTAACTGGGGCAGCATGCATGGGGTCATCACCTCCTTAGTCTTAGAAGCACTGTCCTCTCAAGGAAGACTAAGACTCTAGCCTTTTTGGCTGGTAGGTCACCCTGTTGGCCCATATGAAACTGGCAAGCCATTAATGTCCCCAGATGTGACTAGATGGACTTCTATCCAGCCATACCTCCCCAATTTTATACTTGCAGAGTAGGTATTTTTTGAACCCAACTATAAGATTTTAAATTTATCCTTGTTAAATGTCATCTTATTCAATTGAGCTTAATATCCTAGCCCACTGAAGACTTCTTAGATACTGTCTCTGTCTTTTAGCACGTTAACTTAACCCAACATTTGTTATGTGAACATTTGTTAAAACCGTTATCTATTATTTTATCCAAGTAATTGATAAACCCTTCACCCAGAGTTCAGCACATATAGATCCCTGAGGCCCTTCACTGGAAATTTGCTTCCAAACTAACCTCAAACCATTAAGGACTACTCTTTGGGTCTGGTCAAAGAGGCAGCTTAGATCATGCCAGAGGGTATTATTATCTAATATACATTTCTCCATCTTGTCCACAAATTTAATAGGAAAGGCCTTGTCAGCCTAAAAAAGGCCCTGTCATTTCTAAAATACACGTAATTTATAGATGGGCCTTATGTGGGGGGTGGGGAGGGGGAGCATATTGTGCAATATCTGGAGTACAAAAGACAAAACACATTGGTAAGATTGAAAAATAATAAAATCTATGCGAATGATGCCCACTACATTCTACTGATCTACTAGCCTGGTAACACTATTTAGAAAGGGTTTCCTAATTTCTTTGGGTCTCGTTTTCCTCTTCTAAGAAATTAGAGGGTTGTACTAGGTAGCCTTTGAAGTTTTAATTCATAAATGACTTGCCTAAGGTCACATGACTTATTAGCAGCCAACCAGAACCCAGGTATCCTGGTCCTCCTTTCCATTCGATCACATTTCCCTGATTGCTGCCTGAAAGAGTTTATGAATTGTAAGGTGACTTGCCACTGATTTAAACGTTGAGTATAGACAGCCTTCAGCCTTGATGGGTTAAGCTAGTTTGCAGAGCAGGGGTTTGAACTTATGACATAGGAGACCCTTGATCCCACTGCTTAGCTCACTGAATTTTGCTATTGCTCTAATCACATTGTCCTAATCAGAAGACTCTGGATCTGTTCCAAGTGGTTTCTCATCAACATTCAGTACCACTGCCAAAGGACAAATAGGAGAGGAAAACAAAGCACAGGGAAAGGAGAAGGAAAAAGAAAACACACATGAAAGCAGTGAACCAATGCTTTTTCTTAATTGTGCCTTCAGCATAGACTCTGAGAGATTTCCCTCCTTTCCCAGCTAGCCACCCCCATCCATCAATGCTCAGAGCATGCATTTGTTCTGAGGCTTGAGCTGCTGAGCCACTGAATGCCACAGGGAGCCTTGAGATTTTAAACAGCCAATAGTAAGCTAAGTTTTTAAGCCAGGGAGGCTCAGACCACAGGGGCACACAAATTAATTTGGTCTGATCTGAGCAAGCACGACTGCAAGTCAGCTTTCTGTATTGGCAGCCTTAACTGCTAAATGTTCCGGGGAATCTAGGAGTGAAAAGAGTTTATAGAATAGAGGGGGAAAATCTTGGCCCTAGCCTCATATCAGCCCAAGATCTATCATATTTCCTCTCATATATATCACTTCAGCTTGGGAACAGGGGGTGCTGTGAACCTAGCACTCTCCTGACTCTTGCTTCATCATCCTCACACCAACCTGTCATTTATGCAAAACTGGGGTCAGTGTTTGGGATAAATGATAATTTCTCTTTCTTAGCAACACCAATCAATTCAATTCAACTAAGTGCCTACTTTGTGCAGAATATTACTAGAAAGATGCAGTCACAATAAGACATGGTTCATGGAATTTGTAATCTGGTGGACATGGATTTGTATACTTTTTGCTTTCTTGATTATACCTAACGAGCTTTCAGTGAATGGAGGGTCAGATGGGAGAGCAAATACTATATTTTTCTATTTTACAAAGACCGAGGCAGAGAGAGCACCCAAAGTAAGGCAGTGGCAGATGGAAGTGTTGATAGCCAGCAGTAAGTACAATTAGTGAGAGGCCGTGTGTTAGTGTGGAGAAGACCCAGGAAGATAAAAAAACGAATTGGAAGGAATAGAAATCTCAGTGTGGGGGACTGTGAATCGTGTTCATGTTTGCCTGGGTTCTCCTTGGCATGGGCCCATCCCTTTAACCGTCTATCCTGACTGTTGTAGAACAATGTGAATGAAGAGATGTTCATTCGGTTGATTCGATAGGTGCTACTGAATGATTTTAATGATTCAACTATCACATCTATGCAGGTGACTCCCAAATCTACTCATCCAGCTTTCATCCCTCCCCTGAGCTCTAGTCTCCAATCTCCAAAGGCCTGTTGAACATCTCCACCTGGATGTCCTATAGTCATCTTAAATTCAACACATTCAAAACAACTCATTATCTCTCCCCCTAAATCCACCCATTCATTCCTAAGGTCTCAGTTTTTGTAGAGGGTTGCACCGTCCCTCCCATCATCCAGGCTAGAAACCTGGGAGTCTTTACTCTTCCACAGCCCATGTACAATCATTTGCCAAGGATTGCCAATTCTGTCTCCATGCAAACTTTCACCTCCACTCACGTCACACCCGCTCTGGTTCATATTCTCATCATCCCTTGCGTAGGTTATTGCAATAGCTGCCCAGTCAGTCCTCCTTCCTCCACTCTCACCCCTCTCTGATTCATCCACTATATACTGACATTCCTTAAGTGCTAGTCTGATCATGGCACTGCCGTGATTTTTTACTGCAGCTTTTTTGTTGTAATTGCCAATAGCTTCTAAGATAAAATATAAACTCTGTTTGGCCTTTTTGTTGCTGTTGTTCAGTCATTTTCAGTCACGTCTGACTCTTTGTGACCCCATTTGGGGTTTCCTTGGCAAAGATACTGGAGAGGCTTGTGATTTACTTCTCCAGCTCATTTTACAGATGAGGAAACTGAGGCAAATAAGGTTAAGTGATTTGCCCAGGGTCACATAGCTAATAAGTATCTGAGGCCAGATTTGAATTTAGGAAGATGAGTGTTCCTAACTCCAGACCTGGCACTCTGTCTACTTCACCACCTATAAATGCTGTCCAGCATTGATAGCCCTTCACAATATGGATCCTGCAAAAAGGTGATCTTTCCAGGTTGGTTGCATATTATTCTTTCTCATTCAAAATTTGTCCTGGGCAAAGCAGCCTACTTGCAATTCCCTGTAGGTAACATTTCTTGTCTTGTTTCTGTAGCTTGGCCCAGGCTGTCCTAGTAAGCTGGCCCTCCCCAGAAGGCTGCCCTTCCCCTTCCTCACCTCTTGCAACAACTAGGTCTCTTCAAGACTCATGTTAAATCCATCTCCTTCAAGAGATCTTTCTTGATTTTACCAGTCTTTAGTGCCCTCCCCCCATGATCTTGTATTTATTTTGCATCTATCTTCTATTTTCTTATCTGTAAATAGACATTCCCTAACTTGAATGCAAGCTCCTTGATGGTGGAGGCCATCTTTTGCTTTTGTCTTTGTGTCCCCAGTACTTAGCACAGCATATGGCTATATATACATAGTAGATACTTAATAAGTGCTCATTTGGTTTTGCAGTTTTAAACCTTGTTTGGTGCTATTCACTCAGCTGTCACTCTATTATCAGACTTCCCAACTCACTAAGCAATTCTAGCACCATTATATGGATTGTGTTAACTTACAGGAACATGACTTTGAGGTGAATCTCAAAGACTGAGATCTGAGACACTGGAACTCAGAGTTAAATAGGGGTAGGAAATACACTCTCCCTCCCACCCCCGCCCCCCAACCCACCATATCACTTAAGGCCATGCAACTAGAGAAAGTGCATTATTATGGCATAGATTTAGAGCTAGATAGGACCTTAAAAGTCTTCTAATCCAACTCCCTCATTTTTCAGATTTAGAAACTGAGGCCCAGTGAGTTTAAGTGACTGTTCTAAGGTAACAAGGTAGGAACTGTCAAATTTGGGACTTGGACCCAGGTCTCTTAACTCCAAATCCACTATGTTTTACATTACTCTGTGGAATGGAAAATTAGGAGAAAGGGGATCATATCATTTCAGGCACTGATCATATCATTTCAGTTTTTTAATAGTGTATCTAAAGATAGAGAATATAGTGAAGGGTCAGTCTTGGAATCCTGCCTCTGATACATACTAGATATTAGACCATGGGCAAATCACTTATACTCTCAGTGGCCCAGACAGCTCTCTAGTATTATGAGTTATATAATGTATCTATGTATAATGTATCTATATGTATATATAGTTGTAGATTGCCTGGTGGAAGCAGCTGGTTATGTACCATTGACAACTGTTTTCTAGTAATGAACATACCATGTAAATGCAAAGCAGGGCGCCATATTGATTGACACATTCATCCCACCCATATGCCTTTGTGGCAACCATGTAAGTGTTGGAGGGCAGGGAGCTATCTTTAGGGATCTGTGTCAGGAAAGTAATCATAATTATAGTAATAATAGCTTTTATATGGTGCTTTACAAATATTATCTTACTTTATCCTCTTAACAACCTTATGAAATAGACACTATTATTATCCTAATTTTTGTAGATGAGGAAATTGAGGCTAACACAGATTAAGTGGCATAGCTATTAAGTATCTGAGGCAGGATTTGAACTTGGATCTTTCTGATTCCAAGTATAATATCCTATCTATGATATCACAGCTGCCTATAGAAGAAATCTAAGCTACTATGGGAGAAGTAAAGATTTTTAGGTCATTAGTTTCTTTATCCTTCAAATTTGGAGAAGGAATACATACTCATTGGAAAGTGTGGTTTAAGAATTAAATTAAGAATTCTTTGTAATAGAACAAATAAAGTTGAATTCCATTCAAATAGCTTTATTATCTTTGAATATGTTTGCATCAGTTAATCCCTCAAATAAATGTGTTACTATCTGGAATATGAAAATTGTTCTTCTGTTCTCTGTTAAAGGAATATTCGTTGTCTTGGTATTTAGGGGGATATCCTTTAATGTATATCTGTGACTTTACCTCTGTGCTGCTCTATCATTAAACATTGCCAAATTGCAGCAGAGGAAGTATTTTCAGCATCTTGCTGATCTCACAAAGCTAAATGTGACACTGCCCAATCTGTTGGGATAGACAAGGTAGGTGAGAATCTCTGTGCCCAAAGCGATGCTGGTTTGGTGCCAGTTTCACTTGGATAGCAGATTTGGGCATCTTGCCTCCGATTTTCACAGGAGCAAAAATGTGGTGTTTACAAACAATTTCCATCATCTGAAAATAGTCCTGTTTTTTGCTTAGGAAAATATTTGAGGTCTGTTTCAGGTCTTATATTCCCTGCAAACTGAAGAAGAGATTTGATTTGTATATGTCTGTCTGTCTATCTATCTATCTACATATATATACATGTATATGCAAAAATGCACTATCTACAGAACACATATAGGTATTTTATATGAGCGTGTGTATGTCTATGTATATACATATATGTTTAGGAATATGTGTGTGATACATTATATATAGATACATTATACAAATATATGTATATATAATATATGTATGTATAATATAATACAAATATATGTATATATAATATATAATACATGTATATATAATAAATACAGAGACACACACACGTGTGTGTGTGTGTGTGTGTGTGTTGTGTGTTTGTCCATTTTCAAAGAGGACCATGGTATCAGGGAAATAATGGCATGACTTGAAGTTGACTTTGATTTGAGTGAGGGAGGGCTGTGCAAGGTCACCAGCCTCACTCTTTCCTCCAGAGCCATCTGGGTCCAGTGACCAGATATATTCATCAGGATGACTGGAGATGACCCAGGATGAATTGGGAGACTCAGGCCCTTATAGGCTGAGGCCTTTTCAAGTACTCACTTAAGGTAAGGTAATGCCTGTTCAATGAATAGGCCTCTTTAAGAATGAGTCAAGGGATGGCTCCTTAAATTAGCAAAAATAAAAATAAAAAAATCAAGTTGAAAGGGAAAGACCCTCAGGGTTGCTGTTCCAAAGAGAAACAGGTTACCACTGAAATTCACTTTAAGCCAGAGGCCCCAAAATACAATCACCAAGTAGAGCTTGGGCAGGTACCTATTGTGGAGGAGTCTATGAGCTTCAGAGTGAACTGGATTTAAGGTTTTGTGAAAGAAGAAAGGAAGAAAGGAAGGAAGGAAGGAAGGAAGGGAGGAAGGAAAGAGGCAGGGAGGGACGGAGGGAGGAAGGAAGGAAGGAAGGAAGGAGGGGAGGAAAGAAGGAAGGAAGGAAGGAAGGAAGGAAGGAAGGAAGGAAGGAAGGAAGGAATCTAACCAGTAAACCCCAAGCTAAGTGGGCAGCTTCTGGCCATCAAAATTTACCTTCCCTTGGAGAGGAGAAGGAGAGGGAGAGGAAGATGAGCTAAGTTATACAACTAGCTGGGTCACCATTCAGGCATACACACACACATACGTTTTCCTGTTATTCTACTGTGTTCAGTTTAGTCTTAGAAAGATTCTATTTGTCCTGGGTAAATAAATATCCATTCTCAGGTGAGGAGATGTAGAAGAATGGTTTCATAAGTTTCTCCACCAAGGTAAAACCCTGAGGAGGACTATGAGACAAGGAGGGAGACTGTGGAATAAGCTATAGATAAGATCTCTTGGGTGATTGGTAATCAATAAGTATTTTGTTGTTGTTATTGTTGTTATTTCAATTGTGTCCAATTCTTCATGACTCTATTAGTGGTTTTCTTGGCAAAGATACTGGAGTGACTTGCCATTTCCTCCTCCAGTTAATTTTACAGATGAGGAAACTGAGACAAGCAGGTTAAGTGACTTGCCCAGGGTCACGAAGCTAGTAAGGGTCTGAGGCCAGACTTGAACTCAGGAAAATAAGTCTTCCTGATTCCAGGTCTAGCACTCTATCCACTGTAGTGCCACCTAGGTACTCTTTAATTGGTGTTAGATAAGATTAAGTGGAGGTGGGTAAGAGACTCAGGAAGCTAAAGAATAGAGTTCTTCTTCCTGGTGAAGGCACAGGCTTGATTAGGGGGTACATTGTTATGCAGAGGGAAAGAACATGACCCTACTGAGTGATATTGTGGGGGGGAAAACAAAACACTGAATCAGAAAACATTAGGGCTTAATTTCTGGTTCTACCACTGGCTATTTGTATGACATTGGGCAAGTCACTTCTCTTTTGAAACCAAGTTTCCATTTCTATAAAATGAATGACTTGGACCAGATGATCTTTTTCTGTCTATTCCACCTCTAATAAGCTGTGAGATTGTGATGAAGTCCAGTGATTCCCAACAAATTTAGTTACTACAATTTGTTGCTGGTTTTTTGTTTTCTGTTTTAAAATTTCATTAGAATTAGAGTCATGGAATCTCAGTACAAGAAGAGATCTCAGAAGCTGTCTATTCTGACTTGCAATGAAATAGGAAACTTCTCTATAACATCTTCCACGAGGTGATGGTCTACCTCTTCAATTTCCATTTACAGATCTCCAATGAAAGGAAACTACTCCCAGGGACAGCTCATTTAACTTTGGGATAGTTTTTGTTATTAGGAAGTTTTACTATACAAGAAGAATATGCCTTTCTGGTTTTATTTTTAATCTTTTTAAAAAAATTGACAAGCATTTATTTTCTCTCCCTCTTAATTCCCTCTTCCAATTGAAAGAACAAAATCTGTACAACAGACATACAGAGTCAAGCAAAAGAAATCCCCATGCTGGGCCATGTCCAAAAATGTATGATGTATTTTGCACCTTGAATCCATCATCTCCCTGCTAGGAGTGGCCAGCATGTTTAATCCTCTGAAATCTTGGTTGGTTATTGCATTGATTAAAGGTCTTAGCTCTTCCAAAGTGTCTTTACATTATTATTTTTGTTGTATAAATGATTCTACTAGTTCCGATCATTGCACCTTGGGTCAGATCATACAGATCTTTCAAGGTTCTCTGAAACAACCCATTTGTTATTTCTGAAGGGTCCATAATATTCCATTATGTTTATAGGCCATGATTTGTTTAGCCATTCCCCAATTTATAGGCATCCCTTTAGTTTCTAGTCCTTTGATTAGGCATGTTTCTCATAATAATTGTTTGCTCATATTTTCAAAGATAGGAAGTATGTGAGAGAGAAAATAAACTACAAAGGGTTAATACAAATATTCTTATACATATCAGTCTTTTTTTTCCCCTTTCTTTGATCCCTATGGGTTATAGATCTAGCAGTGGTTTCTCTAGACCAAATGGTAGGCACATTAGAGTGACATCTTAGACATCTTTCCAAATTCCTATACTAACAAACAGGTCCACTAACAGTGCATTCGTGTGCCCGTTTTTTTTTCAACATTTGTCATTCACTTCTTTGGTTATCTTTGGGTATAATAGGCATGTCAGAGTATCTCTAGTTTACATTTCTCTGATTGTTAGGGATTTGGAGCATTTTCTTTTTACGTGGCCCTTGATAGCTTGGATTTCTTCTTTTGGACCCCACCTCTCATCCATTTATCAATTGGACGATGGTTCTTATTTTCATAAATTTTAATTCTGTATTTATCTTGGAAATGAGACTTTATCAGAGAAGTTTTCCGAAAAGGTTTTTGTTTTTGTGGTTTGTTTGTTTTGTTTTTGGTTTTTCCAATTACCTGTTTCTTTTTAAATTTTAACTGCATTGGTTTTATTTATCCAAAACTGCTTTAATTGTATGCAATCAAAACTCTCTGTTCTCTTTTCAGTAACCCTCTCTATCCCTCTCTTATACATAGATCTAAAAGCTTATTTATATAGTACTCCTCTAATTTGTTTATGTTTTCACTTTTATTTCTATCAAATATCCTTTTGGAGCTTATTTTGTTATATGATGTGAGATGTTGGTTTCAACTCAATTTCTGCCAGACCACTTTGTATTTTTCCTTGCTGTTTTTGTCTGATTCTGAGTTCTTACCTTAGCAACTGGGGATCTGAGATTTATTGACCTCTATGAGAATGTGTCTGTTTACTATTTTATGTTACTTATCTGTTCTGCTGATTGATTTTTCTATTTTTAGCCAGTGCCAAATCATGGTGATGATTACTACTTTGTAGTATAGCGTGAATACTGCCAGGGAAAGCTGCCTTCCTGCACTTCTTCCTACTTAACCCAGTTCTGTCCTACAGAGTCAAATAAAACAACTCTAATCTTTCTTCCAAATAATAACCCTTCAAATTACTTAAAATCTGCTGAGATTTTCTTCCTAAGTTTTCTTTGAAAACCCCCCAGTTCCTCCAGTTGCTGCTTAAATTACAGGGCTTCAAGTGCCTTACCATTTTGGTCTCCCCTCTTTACCTTTTCAAGTGTGTGTGTGTGTGTGTGTGTGTGTGTGTGTGTGTGTGTGTGTGTGTGTGTGTGTGTTGTGTGCGCATCCAGACCTATGATTAAAGTACAGAGGAACTCCTGATATGAAAACTCCCTCTACATATTCAGATTGGCAATTACTCTGAAATGTATAGTCTTAAGGAATTGCTTGAGGTTTTAGGAAGTTAAGTGACCTCCCCCAGGTCAAAGGTAGGATTAAGCCTGGGTCTTCCTGGTGCCAAAGCCAACCCTCTATTCACTATATCACACCACCACTCCATCTTTAGATACCCTCTAACAATGATCTCCCATTCAAAAAAAGGAAATGATGTTAGTCTAGTATGCCTTTTTCTTGCTGAACTCATGCTAAAAGCAACACTTTCCTTTGAAAAGGGCTGTGAAACAATCTTTTAAATAACATGGAATTTTTGCCAGGAATTGAGGTTAAATTCACCAAGATATAATCTGGAAAATTCTTCCCTTTTGAGGGAGAGGGAACTGGAGCCATTACTGGTCCATCACCAGCCCTGTAGCACAATTTCCATAGTTTTGCTAAGATCCTTGATAACTGTTCAGCAATCCCATGGACAAGTCCTTTCTATTCACATTCAAGCCTTGGGAACTGACCTTGTTGAGGGAAGCTAGGTGTTTGTTCTCTTGCCAGTCCTTCCCTTATTGGGGTCTATATCACTTTCTTGCTAATGTCTTTACTTCTTAGTCTAAGAAACATTCTTCTTGATAGAGGAAAAAAAAGGAGTCGAATTAGAATTCAAAACTTTTGTGTCCTCTCTCCTTGAGAGAGATAGCATGATGAATTAGATAGAGCACTGGATTTAGAGCCAGGAAAGACCTGGGTTTTAACCGTGCCTCAGACACTTACTGGCTGTTTGAATCTAGGCAAAACATTTAACTTCCCTGAGACTCAGTTTCTGATACATAAAATGAGGGAGCTCTATTCAATGATCTCTAAGTTCCTTCTAAATCTATGCCTATTTTCTTTTTTGTTTTGTTTGATTTTTTTTTTCTTTCTCATAGTTTTTCCCATTCATTATAATTCTTCTATGCAACATGACTAATGTGAAAATGTGTTTCATAGGAACGTATGTGTAGAGCCCATATTAGATTACAAGCCATCTTGGGGATGGAGGGAGGTTGGAGGGGGAGAAAATTTAACTTATGGAAGTGAATGTTGAAAACTAAAAATAAATCATTTAATAAGAAAATAAATCTATGAACCTGTGATCGTCACTCCCAGCTCCATTACTCCTAAATAACAGTCATGTTTTCTTTCATCTTCCTCTTGTCCCCAATATAGCAAAATGAGCCCTTTTTTGTCTTCCTTAACATTCATCACCAGCCTCAGCTGTCTCTGACTGGTAGGATGCCAGTCAGCTGGGCAGCCCCTAAGACTCTGGATGCTCTTTTCTTCTGGCTTTGAGGCCTGGACTTAGAAAGCTTCTCCCAGCAAAGGGGCTGTCCAGAATCATCTCAGAAGAAAGGAAGACATAGATGGTGGCAATTACTATTTATTACAGATTTCACACCCGGATGATTTGGAATGCTCCAGTGCCAAGGAAAGCCCTTCTTATCACTTGTGATTTCATCACAAAGAGACCCAGCTGTGCCTGGATTGTGCCGGTAAAGTCAAGATACCATATCCATAGTCAAACATACTTTCAGACTTGCCAGGAAATGTTCTTGACAACAATAAAGCTTCTAGTCCTGGGGAGACAAAGGCAAAACCTATTTAAGTGAGCATATGAGTCCAGAAAAAAGTGGTCTTGCTCACAAGTGACATTTGAATACTGGTTATCCCAACAGTTTTTGCAATGTAGTAAAGGCGCAAGAACACCAGTCTTAGGAGTCGGAAGGTTTAAGTCCAGTCTCTGACATTTAATATGTGACCATGAATAAAACTTCTTAATATCCCTGAGACTCTCACTCCCTTCAAATATAAAAATGTAGTTATTTATATAAATATAAAATATTTATAATAAATAATATAATTTATAATAAAAATATAAAATAGATATGCTATTTCCAATAACACTGTAATATGGGGAAAGAATTTTATTTTCATCTTCATTTTATGTGAGCTTAGATATCTTAGAGAGCATTCAGTCAGAATCCATCATTTTTACCAATGAAGGGGTCCATGGAAGTTACCAGAGGTAGCACAGGTGGTCAGAAGATGAGCTGGGGGTTCTGACTCTCTTTCCATCATGTGGACAATGAGGATAAATAGAGGGAGATCCAGTGATTCCTCCAAGATCACAAACTCTGTCATTTAGTACAAAGCCAGAGCTAGATTCTATGCAGCCTCCAGGATCCCCAACTAGTATCAAATCTATTAGAAAATTCTGCCTTTCCTTTTGGTCGTAGCAAAGTGGATGCCTATCAGTTGGAGGATGGCTAAACAGATAGTGACACATGAATGTGATGGAATATTAATGAGCTGTAAGAAATGACAAATATGATGAGTACAGAGAAATATGGAAAAATCTACATGAGTTGATGCAAAGTGAAGCCAGAATGACTACCACAATGCAAATTTAAAAAAAAAACCACACACACACACAACCACAATACAATCAAAAGTGAATGCTGCTAAATTACAAGAGAACATGGTTGAGCCCACTGAAAAGATATGAGAAGACATCCTCACTCCACTATTTTGCAGAGGTGAGAGATCTAAAGACATGGAAGATTCTATATGCTTCTGGAATTTTTTGATCTACTGATTAGTTTTAATGATTTTTTTCTTTAAAAATTATTATAGGGAATGGATCTCTGACAGTGGGTAGCAAGAGGGATACTGGGAAAAATTCTGGTGATATAGACAACAAAATATATTTTACTCTACTATGTTGCCTCCACCCTTTCCCCTACAAAATATATTTTAAAAGAATATTCTGCCTACCTTGGGCAGAGAGTTTATACTACAGTGTCTGTAAAGGGGGAAAACTTGGTGTTTCTTCCATATTGTCAAAAAGTCACTAACTTTCAATCCACTCCTATTTATCCCATCCTAATAATGTTACTGATAAAAGTCATATAAGTATCTTCTTGGCTTATGCTTTCTTTTCTTTTTTTTGTCTTTTTTGAAGGGGGGGAAGGCAGGGCAGTTGGGGTTAAGTGACTTGCCCAAGGTCACACAGCTAATAAGTGTTATGTGTCTGAAACAAGATTTGAACTCAGGTCCTCCTGACTCCAGGGCTGGTGCTGTATTCATTGGCTTATCTTTTCAACAAATATGTTATGCATCTATCATGTGAGAACCAATGAATTAGTTACTGAGACAGAAAGAAAGAAAAATAAGGTATAGTACCTGTCCTAAAGGAATTTCCAGTTTCATAGGTAGTGTGGCATAGTAGAAAATGCACTGGTCTCAGAACAGAAAACATTTAATTTTAGTTCTAATTCTGACCTTTCTTAGTTGTGTCCTGTGGGTAAGTCACTTACTCTTTCTCTGCCTTGATTTCCTCATTTGTAAAGTGGAAATGCTAATATTTGTCCTTCCTATCTCACAGAGTTGTTGTCAGGAAGGCACTTTGCTACCTTTAAAGGGCTGTGTGAATGGGAGCTATTATTAGTAGGAGAGGGAATGCAGTCACATAAATAACTATTATCCAAAATAGAACATGAGAAGGGCTTAAGGGAGGTTATGAAAGTACCACTTTACGGGAGGGAGCTAAGTCCAAATCCCAACAACAATTACAAACCCTATGCAGTTGATGATCTTCTGCCACCCCCTGCTTCCTAACCCACTCCCCCCTACAGTTCTGCAGAGAAGAACTTGGTTTGCAGAGGAAATTCCCCCAACAATCAATGCATAGCAGAAGTTGAATGTTCCCCTTTGTGGTTCACTCTACCGAAGAGAATATACAGTTTCCCATACTCTCTCGACAGCAGGAATGGACATTATCTCCACTACAGACCACCCAAAGACTAAAAACAGAAACCAAAAAAAAAAAAATACACATTCAGGTCTTGAATCTGTTAAGAGTTGGGGAATCAGCAATTTATAGACAAAGTCAAATTTGTCTTACAGCTGCCTTTGGAATGAATGGCTGCTTCATCCTCCCTACCCCTGCTTCTCATAACTGTAAGGGAAGCATAGGGACTTTCCCCAATGCTGGCACCTGGGCATTCACAGTAAAAATGAGAGTGTTTAAGCTGGGCTTTCTGTGGCTGAGTATAGTTATGATGGATGTAAGAGAAACATCAGAAACTTTCCCCAATACTGGTATTAGGGCAATTGCAGTAGATGTGGTGGTGTTTAAACTGGGTTTCCAATGGTTAAGTGGAGCTGTTCTGGATATAAGAAAAGCATCAGGGACTTTCCCCAGTGCTGGTAGTGGAGCATTTCTAGTAGAAGTGGAAGAGACTAAGTTGTGCTTTCTCTGGTTGAGTGGAGTTTCACTGAATGGATTTTAGATGCGATGCTTTGCAAGGGTATGGCATACATGAAATACGTTTGCCTTATGTTTGCCAATAGAGGCTATACATGGATGTATTTGCCACTACGATCTGTGAGTTAGTAGATATGTTGGACAATATGGAATATGAATTAGTGTGTACCTCTGAGAGTGGAAATAGTATATGTGATGATTTAAATGTATATATCTATATATGAAGATCCCATGACAAGTTCAGGGAAGCATTTTTCTTCTGGATCTCTGTAATAGAATTTGGAAATGCCCTGTATTGGCTTGGTTTTTGGGTTGAGTGTTAAAACCCAGAGCTTGTGAATCCCACTTGTGGGATAGACCTGTTGACTTGAAGAGAGAGGGCTGAACTGTGAGGAGTCGTGAATTGGGAGAGAGGCCCAAGCCTAGAGAAGGCCAGAAGGACTTTTGGAGAGCAGTATCTAGTATCGTGGAGCCTGAGCTGCTGAGAGAAAGAGACTGCTGAGAGCCCATTGGAGCTGCCCAGGACTTTTGAGAATTGCCACCCGGAGCTGCCAAGAACTGAGGAGGCATGGCTGTGATGCTGATATTTTGTCTGTCTGTTTTGATGTTGTTTTACCAGATTCATCTGCTGGTGAAGGACAGCGCTGCTGTTGTAGAGGTCCTGGAACCTGGCTGTTGGTGAGCCCTGAAGGAGGATTTTCCTGTTGTATGTTTACAGAAATCCTGGAAGAGGGCCTTGCTGATGTTTTCAGGGGTTCAGGGACTGTTCTACTGGCAGAGAGTGACTTGATGAGGACACTGGCTATGGCTTTGTTGAGCCTTGTCTCCCCAGGAACTGAGATTGCTGAGGGCTTGCCTCCATTGAAGATGAAAGAAGG
>JAQQSV010001004.1:0-40055 GCA_028646515.1 Pseudochirops corinnae
GATTTTAAAACTTTAAATTCCAGATTCTTTCCCTTCCTCCCTTGTCTCCCATCCTTACTAGGAAAATTTAATGTAGGTTGTACATGTGTAGTTATGCAAAACATTTCCATAATGGATATAGTGTGAGAGACTGATTATATTTCCCTCCATCCTATCCCGCCCCCCACTTGTTCTATTCTCTACTTTGTCCCCGTCCCTTTACAGAAGTGTGTGCTTCTCACTACCCTCCCTCTCAATTTGCCCTTCCCTACATCCTCCCCCCTCTCATCCCCTTCCCCCCATCTCTCCTGTAGGGCAAGATACCCAATTTAGATTGTACGTCATTCCTTCCCCAGGCCAAATTCAATGAGAGTAAGGTTGACCCATTTCCTTTTGTGTTCCTGTCCTTCCCCTTCATTGTAAGTTATCCCTTGCCTCTTCTATATGAGATAATTTACCCCATTCTGTCTTTACCTGTCTCCTCTCTCACCTCTCAATTTCACCTTTTAAATATCCCTTCCTATTCAATTGATCCTGTGCCCTCTTTCTATGTATACCTGTACACATATATACATACATTTATAATCCCTTCAACTATCCTCATACTGAAAAGTTTCATAGGTTATAACAATCATTTTTCCACGTTGGCATGTAAATAGTTCAACTTTGATAAGTTCCTTATGGTTTCTTTTCCCTGTTTACCTTCTCATGCTTCTTGTATTTGAATGTCAAATTTTCTATTCAGTTCTGGTTTTTTCATTAAGAATGCTTGAAAGTCCTCCGCCTCATTGAATTACCATATTTTCCCTTGAAACATTATACTCAGTTTTGCTGGGTAGGTGATGCCTTATTATTCTTAATATATACCTCTTAATTCTTCATCCAAGGCCCATTCAGTCATAGGCAAAAGAGGAAAGCTATTCTATATATCTGTCAGACAGGAGTTGTCTTTTCATGACTAAAAATAATGCAGGTTAACAAAAAGGAAGATGGATTTATTCCATTAGGAACACAGGCCTGACGGCACACTCTGGTGGAAGAGGCACTAGATGTGGAATCTGAGAACTCAGTTTCTAGTCTTGGCTTTTGTCTTCACTCCTCATTTGTAAAAAGAGGCTGACCCTAAGATCCCTGCCACCAAGAGATCGTATGGATCACTGAAAGAGTCCTCTGACAGGTAGGTATTTGTCATCCTTCCTTTGTTTTCAAAGGGGACCATCGGGGGTAATGTCTTGACTCACTCATGAACTGGATTTCAGTGAGGCACAAAGTTGTCAGCCTCTCTCTTCCAGAGACATCAAAGTCCAGTGGCAGGACAAAAGTCAAAGTGACTGCAGATGGCCCAGGACACAGTGGATGACCTTGGTGTCTTCAATGTCTGATCAAACTCTTGGTGCTAAACAGCACCTGCTGCAGCCTCCTTTAGAACAAACCGCTCTCCTCTGCATGTTCTACCAGGGTAAGTCTTCATGCGCTTGGAGCAGACAAGTCCCTCCCCTCACTTACCCTGAAGCTGCTTTGGCCTATTTGCTGATTTTACTACGGTGTGACCTCCATTCATGCTCTGGCTTCTTGGAATCAGAGGTGAGAGCAGGATTAGTCAGGTAGACACCAAAGGTAGAGAGCAGCCCTGAAAAGGGCCCAGAAAGCCTTGGCACCAGAGGTGCTTGTCCTCCATGGAACTGGTATGCAAGGGTTCCACAGGGACTCTAGGCACGTGTCTGAACAGTGTCAATAATCCCTGTCTCTTTTTTAATTTAAACCAGGTACTGTCCAGTAACAATACATCAAAAGTTAAAACTGTTTTCCTCTTTCTCTTGTATCTTCTGGAAGGCAATGGGTGGGCAGCAATAAAAAGGGTGCAGTTGTTCCACAAGCTCTTTTGTTGAAATCAATCTTGTCTGGATCACAAGAGTTTGGGAACCACTGGTCTATGAGGTCACCACTGTATCTGAACCTTGCAGTATGTGTGTAGTTAAGGGCACATGTTATCCAAACTAATGAATAAACCAAAAAGCTTTGCTCAACGAAAATGAATCATTGCAAAGCCCTGCTACCACTTCTTACTGTCGCCTGATACAATTTACTTTATGTTTAACAATCCACTCAAAGAAAAATGGCAGAGGTATGGTTTAAGAATCAAAAAATGTTTATGTGGAAAAGCCAAGAAACTAAAAGCAGGTATCCCCAGTGGAATTTTATCTTCTTCTTAACGAGCCACAAAGATTTTAGCTACTATGAAATTTTTAAGAGTGCCAGGAACTGCCCCAACATCCCCCAAATCAGTGGTGGGTGCACATGTTGGGAGGCAAGCTGGCAGCCCTTCAGAGCACAGCTGTTACACCACTCGTGCCCATTTTACTCAAGGACAACGCTCTGTAAGAGCCAGCAGCCAATCTGCCTGGAGGTGGCGAGTGGAGCTAAGATACGTTTTCGGTCTCTCCTTCTCTCAAGACAGTAATAACCTTCACAGACTTCTTGGGAAGTTCAATACTTTAACATAAATATCATGAAATCATTCCCCACCATCTTTACTTACCCAGTGTCCCATAGTGAATAAAACCTGCCACTCCACGGCGCAATATAACCTAGAAGTGTGAAAAAAAGAGGGTTAAAAACCCCCATAACGTCAGTGGTTTTAAAAATCAATTACTAATAAAACATGTTTTACTTTACTTCTGGAGGGACAAACCTACAGTCCTAAGTTCTATGGCTGGCCTTGGAGCAAAGTAAGGTCTATGGCCAAGTGGTACCATCTGTGGAGAAACGGAGAAACCAGGAAGCCCACGCCACAATGCTGAGACTTCAGAGTCGTCAGTCCCTCCACGGGTGAAGACTGTGACTCTCCCCACGCTCAGGTACGATCTAGGTTTACTGTCCAGTGGCAGGTCTCCTTTCTTGATGAGAAGAAAGAAGAGACTTTAGGGCATCATCAGTTTCCACAGCTGCAGAGAGGTCCAGGAAGGAAGATGGAGAAAAGGCCACCGGACTGGGCAGCTGAGAGAGCACTGTGCAGAGAGCCGTTCTGGTGCAACGTTAATGCCAAAAAGGGCTAAGAAGAGAGAGGGAGGAGAAGGCAGGCACCTCCTGTCTGCAGATGGCCTTTCTGAGGAGTGAAGCCATGAAGGGCAGAAGAGATAGAGGACACTGACTGGGGATGGAAGGGTGGAGTCAGGGGGTTTTCTGCATGAGGCAGATGATGAGTGAGTAAAGAGGGAGAACCTGAAGAGAAGTGAGAGAGTGTGGTGGGGAGGGGGGAATCAATCCTCTCCTAGTCTACACGACTGAGAATCACTCCACAGTCACATCTTCTGGTCCTTTCAAGGTCCTTCATGACCCAACCCTGCAATGAACTGTACCACCCTGGTTCCTGCTGTTCCTCCTCATTCTGCTTCATCTCCCACCCCCTTCCCCCTTCCCTGTGCCCCAGGCTGTGCCTCATGCCAGGAATGCTCTCACTCCTCAACACAAAGACACTTCTGCTCTCCGGCCCTTTCTCCGGGCTGGCTCTGCTTGCACATATTTTGTACGTCCCTATCCTCTTCCTTAACAGGTACGCTCCTTGAGGTTACAGCGGCTGGCCTATGGAGTCAGCACTGACTGATTCAATGACCCTGGGCCATCATTCTCCTTCCTACTTCTCTTGAAGTCCAACTCCAAGGCCAGTTGTTGTCTTCTCTCGTCCCCAGACAGAGCACAGACTCCATCTTCTCCCCATGCCCTCACATGTCCCTGAAAGAGAAGCCTCAGCCTTCCTGAGCCCAACATGCCTCTCACCCCAGCTTTCCTCAGCTTGGCCCTGGCTCTGCCTGCCCTGGACCACGCCACACCTGCTCTCCCTCCCCCAACTTCCTGCCCTTCTGTCTGTGCAGGCTCAAGATGATACCCAGCATGTGCAATGCATCACACAGCTCTCTTTAACCCTCTCCCAGAATGGTTGTTAGATTTCATTCCTGAATGAGCTGACTCTTCCCCCAGCCCACAAATCTCACATCTTGATTCTGCTCCTAACTTTTCTCTGCTTTCTGAAAACGTAGGGCCCATCTCAGACTTTATCAGCCTTTTCACTCCTTTGTCACCAGTTCTAAAATGTATCCTCAATATCCTTCCAACATTTCCATCTGTCACTTCCACCCCACCAACTAGTTTATTCCTTATTGTAAGAATCAGACTCTGAATAAGATGTCTCATTGTCAGCTTCTTTATCTTTAGAAAAATGAAATGACTACGGCAAGTCAAGAAATCATAGCTAAATGTATACACACAAAAAGGATCAATGAAGTTAGGATAAGGAAGAAACGCCCTTTGCATCAACGATCTCTGAGGACAATCTGAGTGGCAATATGGTGGTGGGCAGAGAACTCAGCCTTAGAGCCACCAGGCCTGGACTCAAGTCCTGCCTCTGACCCATCTGCACCAACAGTCTTACACCAGAAGTTGAAGGGAAGGTGTCGACCTGGACTGGTCAATGGTTTCCTCACCTGAGCAATCCATTACCAGTGAAATGACAAGTCCAGGCCCTGGCCCCGTCCTCAGTCTGATGACCAAAATGCACAAAGCTCCCTTAGAAACGTAAACTATTGACAATCAGATGAAAGATGAGGCAAATTACTAATGAGAGATGCCAATCACAACATGGTAAACCCAACAAAGTGGCAAAGAGGACTTAAGATGGAAAGGGTCATGTCGCCAGGACTGTGGGAAGACAGGCAAACTAACACATTAGCCACAGGGCTGTAAACTGGTGCAACATTCTGAAAAACAATTGAGGATCGCAGTGAGAAAACAACAAAATGTCCAAACCGCGTAACCCAGGACTTCATGTATAGTCACATATATCCCCAAGGACATCAAAGACCCAAACACCCCAAACATTCACTGTAGTACTTCTTCTGTGGTACCAGAGATGAGAACAAAGTACATGTTTATCAGCGGGCAAATGGGAAAAACAAATGGTGAGACAAAAATAGAAGGGAATATTATGGCACTACAGAAATGACAACTATGAGGAATCCAGAAGAATGAGAAAAGAGGGAAGGTTCACTGGGTGGAAAGAAATAGGAAATGAAGATGGAAGAACTGAAGGCAGTAATTTTAGAAACGCTCAGCTGCTTGACCAGATCAGATCCCCACTACAATGACTGGCTTGTGACGTGTCCCTTTGACTTCTCCTTTCTTTCTGCATGGTCTGTTGAATACTCAAAGTTTCTGCTTCTGCCTCTTTAAATGCTCTCCATCATGGCTCCCTGATAGGGTCAGAGATTTTGGGAGGCCGAGAATACCAGGATCCAGTGTTTTTACTTTAATTGGTAGGCAACAAAAACTTCAAAAACAGATATAAGAAGATCAGATCTGCATTCTGTAAAGATTTTGATGCATGATAGCAAAGACTGAACTGGAAATGGGGGAGACTCAAGTCAAAACATCATCATAACAGTTCTACTATCTTAGGGGTGAAGAAGGCTTTGATTAAGGTGGTTACAGTGACTGTACAAAGAAGGGAAGAGATGTCAACTATTGTTGAAGTGAAAAGGGCAGGACTTAGCAACTAGACTGGGGGTGGCAAGAGAAGAAGGGAGAGGGAAGTATTGGGGTAATGCCAACATTTTGAACGTTGGGGGAAACAATTTCAGTGGAGTGTTGGGGATAGAAAGTAGGCTGCAGAGGGAGTGGGCAGCTATACAAATTCCTCTTCTGGGGATTGCAGAGTTAAGGGAGGGTTTCTTTTTATATGCTAAAGAAGGTATGGGCAGGTATATAGGTATATAAGGTATATAAGGAAGGTACGTCTAGGTATACTGAAGAGACAACACTGACAGAAAGGGAGTCAATCTCAGAGACAAAAGAAAAAGAAAATTAGCAAAGGTCTAAGGTTGGCGAGGAGAACATAGGGGATGGAACATGATTGAGGACCACAATGGCTCAGGAATAACAGACGATGCTTCTAGTACTTTTAAGGTTCTCAAAGCACTTGATATACACATTATCTCATTTCATTCTCACTGTTACATTAAGAATAAGTTAGTGACTCCATTTTGTGAAGCTAAGTTTCAGCTACTTGTCAGCTGATTTTGGAGAAGTCACAAGATTACTCCCCCTCCCAAAGGTCCCCCAACTTAAGGAATGTCACAAAACTACCCCTTTCCTTCTCACTTCAGTGTTTCCCAATACCCTCAATCCCAATAATCCTGTTTCAATCCTTCCAAACTATATGAATGGTGTCCTTGACTACCAAAAGCCTTGTTCTGCATCTGCATGCAACGCTAAATGAATCACTTGTCTAGTTGAAACTCCATTTCTTTCTCCCTCCCACAACCATGGCATATAGCATCTCTGCCTAACAGATGAGGACCCCAGAGACTCAGAGAGTCAAAGACCTGTCTTTTGTCATCAGGTTCTCCTTTGTCCAAATCTATTGTTTATCTGACTATTCCAAGAAGACTTCAACAAATGCAATGTAGACCTTGGGGAAGAGGAAGAGGGGGAACCTTGGGATGGAGTAGAAAGGAGGACGGAGGACAAGCAAGAGGCTCAGAAGAGCAAAAGAAATCCATGTAAGTCTTTCAGTGAATAAGGAGTGACATGCTGAGAGCCACGCAAGGGCCTTGCAAAAGAGAAGCTGTGGAGAAGGGGGCTGATTAGAGGTGAGTGATGAGATCATGCCGTAGGAGAGAGAAGGAGCAACTTAGGATGGACAGGGGGAACGGAGGGGGCAGTCACTGACAGAGAGGCAGGAAGGAGGGGCCAGGGTAAAGGCAGAAAACTGAGCAGCCCACAGGAACATGGAGGCAAAGCTCTGCTACAGGAAGAATCCTGACTCATCAAAGTGAGGAGCAAAAGATGGTGACCAGGAGGCTCTGAACGGAGGGAATTGGGGAGAGACAAAGCTCCCCAAGGAAGAGCTTCCCTTGGAGAGGTCATGGAGTCCTGGAAGAATCTGAGTATCTGTGGACAGGAAATCTGGCTGGCTGCCTGTGTTTGGAAAAGGAAGGACACTTTTCCTGACTAGGAAAGGTCTTGGCTATGAGCAAGCCTCTTCTTGATATATAAAACCTTTTCTGAAACCTCCCAACTCCTCTAAAGAAACCTTAAAACAAAAACTTCTAGGAATAAAGAGGGGCTGGTGGCCCTGAAAAGTGGCCCACCCAGACTACATCTGGCACGTTGTGTTTAGTTCTGGTGGTCACATTTTAGGAAGGCCACCAGATGTCAAAGGCATTCCAGTCTCTGAAGGACTGTCGCCTGAAAGGTATATTTAAAGAACGGGTACAGTTTCAAAGACTCCAAGAGATGTTCCATGTTGGCCAACACTTTAGCACTCTCAGCTGCCCACAAGAAGATGGTGGCAGCCATGCCGAGGCTGCCCAGACCATCTACTGAGCGTGTCACAGATGGGATTCTTTTCCAAGGAGACGCAGGACCACATGGTCCACGAGATCGCTGCCAGTGCTGATGCCACTCACCAGTGTAAGTCAAGTAGATCACGCTCAGGAACACAGCCCCTGCAGCAAGGGACACTCCCAGGAAGAAAAGGGTCTGAAACTCCTGCTTTGTCAGTCTATCTCTGAGATACTGGAGGAAGGCATACGCCTGGATCAGTGCAAAGACACCTAAAGAAAAGGGAAAAATGTGTTTAGGGGCTGGTACCATCCCATAGGTTAAGCCATCAGTTTCTTAGAGTAGCTTCTAGGAAACCCATTTAAAAACAACCTTTTCAGAGTCTATCTATGGGTTTAAAAAAATATCAGATGCTTATTATGACCAAAATTAAGACTGCCTTTGGAATATGTTAATGACTCCAGCTCTACTAGGTAAGAGGAGACATCTCATCTGCTCATTCTAACCTGGCTCTCCAGAAAATCCTTTATGAGCCAGGCAGGTTCTTTTTGCTCCTAAAATTATTCTCAAACCCCTCTCTGGATGTATATAGGCTACTTTCATTTGAAAACCAGGAAAGATAAATTATGCTTTGAATACATCGATCCCATTCCCCACATTAAATGATCACCCTCTACAACCTTCAGTGAGATGCCAGCTAAGAAAATAAACATCAGAAAAGAAAGCCCCTTACATTGCTTTGTTTTAGTAGAAAAGAAGATGGATCTTTGACCATCTGGAGAACCCTAAAGGACTGATAAACAGTTAACATTTATAGAACAAAGGAAGAGTATGTTTAATTTGATTAATTTTTTTTTAAACTGGAAATACCTGCTCTGGAAGCCAAAGCAATAAACAAGGTTGACTAGAATGATTTAAAATGAAGGGGCAGGGAAATAAAAAATAAACATATAAATTCTCTTAAAGAATTAATACCTCAAATTGCATAAAATAAGAGCCAGAATTAAAGTATCTCACTGAATAAAAAATGAGTGTTACTCCCCCAATTATTGTGCATATTTTATAACATCTAGGCTGTCAAGGATCTAGATGAAGGGAAAATTAGTACCAAAGTCAACGCAGCTATGATCACACACAAATGGCACTGGCTGTACTCACAACCCCATGTGTACGTTTACAAAAAAATGTCACAAGATGACCAAGTGGTCAATGGATGAGCTGACAGTGACAGGCCAGGTGAACGTTAGGCAGTTACAGCGAATGGGGGCGGGGGGAGTTGCTCAACATACTGTTTATGAAATCACTTAGCACTGAGGGAATTCTTTTAATGAGACCAACAAAACTCCAATTATAATTAAATGTTGTAGCCAAACCCGTTAAATATGGAACTGTTCATCAAGCAATTAATAAAGAGGCTGCACCGTACTGAGAGTGTGTTTGTGGCCAGGGAGCCAAGGTCAGGTGCACACAAAACAAACACGGGCTGAGGTTCCTGCAGTGCTGTCTTTTTTTCTTCTAAAGCAGTACCCGAATGCACAAATGCACAAGAGAACACCAGTGATAAGGGTGACTTAGTACTTATTTCTAAAGAAAGACTAGCTCTACTTGCCAGGAAGAATTCTCTTGTGCTTCAAAGTAATGTCTTTAAGTGAGGAGAGCTATCTTTTTCATCCACCTAGTGTTTTTGAAAACGACACAAGAGCTCCTGACCACATGTGGGCATGTTTTAAAAATCTGCCCAGGAGTAAGGTTGAGAATTTTCTCAAGGTTTAACTGGGAAAGCGTGGTTGCTTAAGATAGTGGGAACGATGCAACGACAAGGGGCTTTATTCTCTACTCTGGGTGGAGATACTCCCTTGCCTTGTGCCTAGGCAGGACCATCTACAGGAACTTATCAGACAGTGTTTCAGGGAGCAATTCCAGGGGCTTGGAGGTGGGGTCCTAACTTTGGGTGTGGCCAGAAAAAGCCCTATGGTATTTCAACTCTTTCTTCTAACTCAAGGGTTTAGATCCAATAATTTTATGTATCAACCAACTACAGCAACAACTGAAAATCAGATAGTCAAAAGCAGGAAAAAAGCCAATTATTAGAACCCCCAACTTCTCATACCTGCGGCAGCCATGTGTTCACTTGTCCTGATTGGCTGGAATCCCACAAAAGGAATTTGCATGGACAGTATCAGACCCACAATGTAGAAAGTGCTATATGCTACAAAGACAAAATGGGAAGCAAATTAAATCATCCCTCACAAGCACCGGCAGACTTTCATGCAGACACACTGTCCCACTTCTGTCTTGAAATGCTGAGCTGACCGTTTGGTTTGTTCATAGGACTTTTTTTTATGATACTCTTCTATGTGATTGGGGCGTTCCTAAACAATTATTAAACGATATTGGCAGTTTCCTTTTACCAATGAAGTTATAGGTCTCGGAAGAAAACAGACTCTCCTGGACAGATATTCTGTGATTACTGCTGTATCAAACCAAGACACTTGCTGCCTGCCCGCCAGCACATTCCTTTAGCTCTGAGCTTTTCAGGGCACTGCTGATGGTCCTGCTGGGCTGCTCAGCAGTGGTCCGTCTGCTCTCTACCTCAACAGGCTGCAGCTCCCTCACAAGAAGAGCCGAGCATGGTTTCATGTTACCCATCTCCCAGATGCCGAGGTGTCTGCAGGTACAGAGCACGACAGCTGAGGGGATTCATTCTTCTTGTCCTTTAGGAGCTTAAAGTTAGGGCATTATTAATCCTAAACACACGTATTATCACACCAACTTCTCACCAATGAGAGCATAAATATGTAGAGCTGCTTGATTCCAAAAATCCCAGGATACCTTGTCTCATTTTAAACAGCTAGTTATTCACACAATACTATTTCTGAGTAGAAAAATGTCAATCAGGTGTTTAATATTTTTAAGACAAAAGTCACTGCAGGACACTGACCAACAGCAAGGCAGGTGGCTCCAATCAGAACCTTTATTTCCGCACTTTTAGAAAAATCTAACGGGGCCCAGGGGAGAGGGGGATGGAGGGAGGAAAGAAGGAAGAGAATCTGTAGCTCAAAAAATTTTAAAAACAAATGTTAAAAATTGCTTTTACAGGTAATTTAGGGAAAAAACAAAACATTAAATTTTTAAAAATCCAATATGGCACTGAGTACATATGTGTCCTATATTTTTTAAATTTATGTTTATTTTTAGTTTACAACATTCATTTCCACAAGGTTTTGAGTTACAAATTTTCTCCCCATCTTTCCCCCACCCCAAAACAGTAATCCTACTGAATATCCCCTCCCCCAATCTGCTCTCTCCTATATCCTCCCCCCATTTCCCCTCTAACTTTCTAGTAGGGCAAGATGGATCTCCATGTTCCAGTGCCTGCATATCTCATGATCCAGTTGCATGCAAAATAATAATAAAAATATTTTAAAAAAACATTTGATTTTAAAACTTTGAATTCCAGATTCTTTCCCTTCTTCCCTTGTCACCCACCCTTACTGGGAAGATAGGCAATTTAATGTAGGTTGTATGTGTGTCCTATATTAATTAAAGAAGAGTTTCCAAAACAGTTATGTCTGGGATAATAATAAAGGGTTCTTGGTTTTACCAAAAGGTTACTAAGCAGCTGTTATTACAACCATCAGGAGGAGCCATCCATTTCAGGTTCATCTGCAATGAAGCATCTCTAAAATTAAAATGTTCCCATGTCTATATGTGCTTGGATTTTTAGGAATACACCAAGTATATCAGGCTAGGTATACCAGCACCATCAAGGGCTTTGCAAATAAACTTGTTTCTTTATTTAAAATATGGAGTGAATTATCCTGAACAGCATCAAAAGCTACCAGACTACAGAGTAACTGAATCCTAATTTTAGCCAAACTGGATAGGAAAGAATACATTCCTTGAAAGAGAAAAAAGAAAGCCATCAGCAGGGGTGGCTGTGGACGATGAACTCAGAACCCAATACAGACTCTGCATACACTGAGGGTGAGCAGAGCCTGAGGCCTCCTGCTCCTTCATTTTCCCATCTCCAAAATGAGAGTTTAGAATGGACCATCTCTCAGGTCCCTCCTAGCTCTATGGTCCCGAGAGCCTGGAAAGATGGGCAGGGATCATCTAGGAAGCCACAAACCACACAAGGGATGAGCTATGGACAGGCAGTCATGCCAAAGTATGAACACTTACTGAATCATTCGTCTCCCTAGAACTAGGGAAGAGAGGACATCTCCATCCACAAGCAACTGTACTACCAGGTGCAATAAGGAGAACAAGAAAGTAAAAGCCTACCTTTGTCATCACCCTCTAAAGCTGACAAAGCACTTTCATCACAGCCCAGTGACAAAGTACAAATATGATCACCTCTATTGTAAAACTGGGAAAACAAAGGCTAGTTTAAAGAAGGTTGAGATTATTTCCAGCTGGATCAGGAAAGGCTCCATGTTGAAACAGTAACGTGACGCATGCTGATGTTAGAAGGGATTTCCTTGTGACAAGTTCAAACAGAAGGGTAGGCAAGGTGTCACGGGGGAGTCTAGAGACCACGGGCTGGAGAAAAGTCAGTGTCTGCCCCAGAAAGAAAGAAAGAGCTGCAGTCTTGGCCAACAGGACCTCTGGGCACCAGGGAAACCAACACCACCCCCCTTGATGCTCCATGGGGAACAAAGAAAAATTATGCAAAATCCCAACCCTCCAAGAGCTTAGGAGCCAGGAGAAAAGTTTCTGTGACTCAACTGCAGACACCAAGAAACGTTCTCAAGAATTGACAAGGTGGCTGGGTACCACAATAAGCAGAGCACTGGCCCTGGAGTCAGAAGGACCCGAGTTCAAATCCGGCCTCAGACACTTAACACAAAACTAGCCATGTGACCTTGGGCAAGTCACTTAACCCCAATTGCCCTGCATTCCCCCCTCCAAAAAGAAAAAAAAAAAGAATTAACGAGGCTTCTTGGGCACCAACTTCCTAATGCCAGGATGGCTCCAAATGAAAAGCAGAACATTCTCAACCACCCCAATGAAAACATACTTGGCAGGCACCGAGTACATCTGCTGACCTGAACAGACTAAGGTGGCCAGAAATGAAGTGACCTGTAGTATGAGGGTGGGCAGCCCAAGGCAGTGAGCACACAGTCAGGAGGGGGTATTGCCACTGTTTGCCATTGGGGGCAGCCATCCCTTTCAGATCTGAAATCCTCTGATAGTACAAACTGTCTACACTAGGACAGACCAGAGTCCTGGGGCCCTCTTCTCTTTTACTTCACTTGGAGATCTCATCAGCTCCCACGGACTGAACTGCCACTTCTGTGCAGATGTTTCTCCAATCTACCTTTCCTGATCTAACCTCTCTGCTGACCTCCACTCCTGTATCTCCAACTGCCTTTCAAACATCTTGTGTTAGCTGTCCAGTAGACATCTCAAAGTCAATAAGCCCCAAAATTCATGATCTTTCCCCCAAACCCTCCCCACCTCCTATCTTTCCGATCCTCCCAGTCCCTCAGGCTTTCCACCTGGGAGTTGTTCTGGACTCCCCGCCCCCCATGTCGCCAAAGCCTGCTGAGGCGCAGCGTCAACTTACTTACTCCTTCCTGTGACCCCCCCAGCTATGCACAGAGATGGCCATACCCTCCCTTCCATGATAAGTAACTCTGAAATCCTCTATCTGATCACAATTTGTTGGCCTTCATATTCACTGTGACCTCCTGCACTGGCTACCTTTCTTCTCCATTCTGCATCTGGACTCAACTAGAGCTGTTGTGATTCAACTATTCCCTTCTCTTGTATCCCTGTCACTTTTCCCTAAAAATGTAAAACCGACCCTCCCCATTCAGTCAACTCCCCTACCCCTCCAATGCCTCCAGAGTCAAACAGAAAGTCCCATTTGGGCTTTTAGAGCCTCCATAACCTGGCCCTTCCCACCTTTCGCCATGTTTTATTATAGCATCTGCCATCTAAACATTATCTATTAATGTCCATGGTATCATTTCTTTTGTACCTCCCAGCTCTCCTAAGCTCTGCGTATTCCATTAAGTCAGCCTACATATACTGAATGCCCAGTGTGTGGTCAGCAGGAGAATACTGAGGAGCTGAAACAGCCCCAGGCCTTCTGGGGATGGAAGCCATGTATACAAATGACCCTAAGAGGCAGCATGTGCTGTGCCACCCAAGGGCTCCCAAGGACATCCCACTTTCCCTTCTTCACACATGCACCCCACAGGAAGTTAATACGACAACTGTCGATCTTGCTGCAAAGAGCCCAACCCAACACCCGACCATCAAGATTCTTGGTCACCAACGCCCCTTGGCTGGAAGAGTCTTTGGGGGCTCTGAGGACACTGCTCTCCATGAAGGGCTTTCTCTTCTCATTCTTCAGACAAGGGAACAGGGGCTTGCTACGAAAGTTGTTAACTTTAAGAAAATTCACTATGACTTTGTTGTAAATCATTCATTATATCATGAAAATGTTACAACACTGCCATCCTGTGGAACCAGAGTAATTGGCATTCATCACTGCATTTCTGTTTGGTATTTACTGAATGCATGTACAGAAAGCACCACAAGAAAAATGCCTCCGAGTCACATGCTGGGCTTTGGTTTTGTCTACTTCTTAAATACCATTTCTCCAACTGAGCACAGCTCTAAGTGTTTAGAAATCACCTCAAATATCTGTGAACACAAATAGCAATGTAAAAAACAAGCACCCCCCACACCAACCCAACCCTCCCCTCACCCCAAACCTCTTTATTTCTTATCAGAAGAATCGAGTAAGGGAAAGGGGAAAAAGTCAGCTAGAGAGGGCTGCTCTGAGGGAGCTTGAAGGCCCCTATTCTGGGAAGGAAGGAGGAAGGCGCAGGGAGAATGTCCTACAACGGCCCCTTCACCAGAGGAGGAAAGGCAGGAGAGCTCAGAAGATGCTGCCGGCCCAGCCAAACTCCGTACTCTGGACAGCAGAGGAGATAAAAGGTCTGACAAGAATTAGAAGCTTCTGATTAAAACGGTTTCCTGGCATAACATCTGGTCTTTCACGGCCCTGTCCACGAATACTGCCAGCCTGGGGCAGCGACCCCCTTCCATCAAGCCCACGAGGGCATTCCCGCACCTTTCGGTGCTAGCTTGGTCTCTCTTGTACATTTCAAAATCAGATGAATCGATTATTCAGGAAAATGAAGAGATTAATAAATCCCCTGCACATTCCAAGGAGACAGAGGGGGTAGCACTGAGCTGGGCTGCAAGGGGAGGATTCTGATGGAGGGAATCGTGTGAATGGGTCTGATCCAGGCAACAAGAATGGCCCAAATCAACCCAAAGGGAGCCCCTTAGAGGAGGAATAAGGAAGCTGAAGCCACCGCAGAAGGGCTTAAATATCAACCTAAAGAGCATGAATTTGAGCCTGTGAGCAAGAGGAAGACACAAGGTTTGAGAGCAGAAGGTAACATGAGTCAAGCAGTGTTTTAGGCAGATTAATCTACCAGGGGCATGGGGTGGAGGAAGAGAGGGAGGACGGGGAGAGAGAAGGATGGGGAGTGGGGGGGGGGGGGGCAGAAGGGGAGGGAGAGAGGGAGAAGGAGAGAAAGAGAGGGAGGGAGGAAATGGTAGGAGCAGTGAGGCGAGGACTTAACTAGCTATACCAGCTCCTGGCTTGAGAGAAATAAGACTCATCTTCACAAAATCCAGGCAGCTGCAGCCCAACTCTCTGCCGAGAGTGTGAGCTTCTTGAGAGCAGGGACAGCTTTCTTATTCTAGTTGCAATCATTATTTGTATCCACAACACCAAGCGCAGTGTTTGGCATATAGAAAATGCTGAATAAATGCTTTTCATTCACTCATCATTAATAATGCACAGTACTATCCATTACAGGAGGCAGCTAGGTGGCTCAGTGGATAGAGTGCTGGGCCTGCAGTCAGGAAGACCTGAGTTCAAATTCAGCCATATCCACTTACTAGTTGCGTGACCCTAAGCAAGCCCCCTAACTTCTGTTTGGGGAAAGAAATGGCAAACCATTCCAATACCTTTGCCATGGGTAGCACTGACATGCTTTGGTCCATGAGGACACAAAGAATTGGACACAGCTGCATGACTGAACAAGCCATAGCAGAGAAATACATACAACTTCACTTCCAGATAAAATGAACAAAAATGTTATGAGATGAGCAAGTAAGAAAAAAAAGTCCTGAAAAAATCCCTCTGTGATGAGTCATGCATAGTGAGCAGTCAACAAGGTGGCTCTGAGACTGCCTTTGCACATCAACCTCTCAAACTCAACCTCCCAATTCTCGTAAGCACTTCAGTGTATGTTTAAGCCCGATGCTACTGAGGCCAAAGAACAAAGATTTTTTTAAAAATCACCTTTAAGGAATCATTCTGAATGAAAACATCATGCATCCAAGGAAGGAAGGACAATTTAGACCTCTTAATCTCCATTTAAAAAGCATGATTTTGTTTATTATGTCTGTAGGGCAATTAAGCCCTCAGCTCTGCTATGAGTAACAAAACCACCTGAGGCCCCTAATATGCATTTGGGGGCCTGCTGTGACTCTTTAACCAGAAGTGGGAGAGACTCCAAATGCAGCACCCCCCCCCCCCCCAAAGCATCAGGACGTAAAGAGAGGCTGCTCCATGAAATAAGAGGCGTGCAACCCTACACTGTGTCTTGGTTAATGTCATTACAACCACGATACTGACATAATTAAAGACTGCACAGTTTCTTAGGGCTTTGAGCCTTACGAAAATGACCCAAGTTCTTCTGTATTATTTATTTCCTCAGAGATTTCCTACTGTGTTCACCAGTGTGCTCTGACAACGTTTATTCCTCACTGCAAAAATCAGTCATTTTGAAGTTCCTTAAGCACCTGAGGTTGGACTGAAGCCTCCTAGCAGCTACAGTGTGAAGAGAAACCCCTCCTTGCTGGGTAAGCGCCCTTCACTGTAACTCCTACTATCCGCTTTCATGGTGAAGGCTTCACACGTGCCTAGCACTCTCTGATTAATTAGAAGAGAGCTTTCACCTCCACTGTTTCCTCTGATACGGCAACCCTGTGAGGAAGACTGGGGACGCTCCCAAGAATGAGGGTGGCCTGGCTGAGAGCAGGAAGGGCATGGCTGGGAAGGGTCCCAGACAGGAAAAGCAAGATGGGCGGAGCAAAGCAGCAGGTGGAGCAGGCCTGGGGCTAGAAACAGCAGGGAGAAAATGGAGGTTTTATGGACTGGACTTGAGGCCCACCGGCTAGGGTCTCTCATTCCATGATTCCCACTATACAAATGCGGAAACAAATTCAGAGGGTTCCATTATCTGCCAAGATCACACAGATGGTGAAGGGAGGGCCAAACAGATCTGATTGGGCCATGACCTCACCTTCACAAAATTCACAATTCTGAATATCCATTGAAGCAACACTAAGAAAGAACATCTGGTTTGAATTTTATTGTCGAATGCCTGAGATTTTCTAAAGAATGCACCAAAAGAACGACCAGTTTTAGTTTTGTCATGTGTAGAATGCCAGGCAGAATGTTGGCCTTGGCATAAAGACCTGAATTCAAGTCCTGCCTGACACTCACTAGCTGGATCTAATCAGAGAGCACCCGAGAAGTGCTCTTCAACCCCGGAAGTGCTACATGAACACTGGCTAGCACAACCACAAGATGATCCAACCCACAGGAGAACTAGACGGCAACGCCGGAGAAGTGTGTTGTGAGTGAGAAGGGCCGTGCAAATCCCAGGTACGGACCAAGCACTGAGGGCTGCACTCACTGCTGAGCCAGGAGGAAAAACTGGACACAAATCAGGAATGACAGAGTCTGGAAGAGAGGGACCATGTCCTTTAATAACAATGCTGAAGAATGGAGATCTGGGGCACAGCGCACAGGCCTACCCCTGGAAAAGCTGATTTCAAAAGATGCAGAGAAGAGGTTATCATGGCAAAGTGAGAGGCTCAGACGGAGCATGACTCACAAGCTGTCTGACCACTTACTACGTCCCGGGCGCTGTATGATGCTGCACGGTGCAGTCGACAACAGAGGCCAGGCCCGCCCTGTGAACACAGCCTTGATGGTGTGGGCTCGTTTAAATTTCTGCAGTGAGAACGGCGACCTGCCTGGCAGTGGAAGTCTACAGTCCTAAGCTTCAGCTCTATAATGATCAACCGGTCAACAAGTACCTATTTGGTCCTTGCTAAGCCGAGGCTGGACGCAGCCACCCAGCGAGGCGCCACAGAAGCAACCTGTGCACTGGGCTATGAGCTCTGACCAGCTTCCATCAAGCTGCTTAAATTGTCCTACATGGGAGATGTGGAGATCTCCAATCCTCATTTCAATTCTACAAAGACCAGAATTTTAGGGTCAAGTTCCTCAGGTGTTTGGCTATTAAAAAAAAAAAATAGGAAAACCCAGGACTAAACACTATGAAAAGGAAACTCTATTTAGGGAGGATATTCTGTCAACTATCTTCAACACTCCTCAGACCTAACTTCTATTCAGGCTGGTCAGAAGCTAAGGCTCTATATGAAAGATTAATGATAAACATCAAATAACAATCAATTAACTAATTATCTAATTATCTATCAGACACTGAATCTTCTGTGCTAATGATAATGGCAGACAAGAGAGCTAAAAGAATTTCATCTTTACCATTTTAACTGCTGCATTGAAATCCATTGAAAGAGTGCTATGTTGGGGACATGAAAAAAATCTTATCATGATGGTATCATTCCACAATAGAGAGATGGGTCAAAGTATATGAACAAGCTGTAAGAAAAATTGCCAGGCTATGAAAGAACACTCCAAATAAATAAGAGTATGTGGAATGCACATCAAAATCCTAAAGTTTCACCTCACAGCCCCTGACTTATCAAAGATAACAAAAGATGGGAATGGCTAGTGTGGAAGGCCTTGTGGGTGGATGGGCACACTGGGTATTGATGATGGAGCTGTGAACCAGTACAACCATTTTGGGAAGCAATCTGGAATTAGGCAAATCAAGTGAATAAACTATCCTTATCCTCTGACCCAGAGATTCCATTACTGGGCTTAAACTCCAAGGGGCCATTGATAAGAAGAAAGTCCTCACTTACACCAAAATATTTATAGCAGCACTTTTTGAAAAGCAAAGAATTAGCCCACAACTGAGGAAATGGCTAAACACATTGTGGCTCATGAACTTATCAGAATATTCCTATGCTGTGAGAAATGACAAACGGGACAAGTACAGAGAAGCCTGGATAGAGACATGAACTGATGCAAAATGACACAGGGACAACAGCCATAGACACAGACAGATCACATGCATTACATGTGAAAGCTGCAAAATCATAAAGCACATGCACAGCTTGAAACAAGAGACTGGAAAAGACACTGTCAGTCCATCCCTGGCAGGAGTGGGAGGGCTTTCTATACACTCATCACTTAGGCTAATGTTTTTTCTGTCTTAAAAAAATATTTTGCTATGTGATGGTTATGGGAAGGGGAGGGATACTGGGGAAAATGATGGTGATATAAATAAAAATAAAAAGGTATTTTTTAAAATAAAGACTTTGTGAGAGCAGAAGGCCTGGAATTTCCCAAAAGAAAAAGACCACACCCCATAGCTGACCCAGTGTGCCCAAAGACCACCATGAGGAAGTATCTGCCAAATCCCTCAAATACATACACACTTTGTACTTGCCTTTCTCCTACAAAATAGTTTTCTTACAGTAATTACAAGTCAACATTACCTATAATTCTTAAACAAAAAAAATATGTACTAGTTTATACTACTGGAACCCTAAGTGCTCTCTAAAGGAATCAGGAAGACCCGAGTTCAAATCCAGCCTCAGAAATGCACTGGTTGTGTGACCCTGGGCAAGTCATTCTGAACTTTGGTTTGCCTTAATCCACCAGGAAGAAATGACAAACAGCTCCAGTAAAGAAAACTCGACAGAGGTGCACAAGGTCACACAGAGTCTGATATAATGGAATGGTTAATAATAGAAACCGACTAGGTCTTCAGCGCCTGGCCTCAAGCTCAAGGCCTCTATGTACATAACTGGCACTTGATGTGTAGTGAACAGATTACAAACTGGTCAACTCTAATCTATTTAACATGTGTGGCATCATGAATCGAGCCAGTATACTTGTGGGGCGGCTTCTAATCTTAACCATCAGGACATGACGCAGGTTACCAGTCATCTCCCCAAAACACTACTGTTTTTTTTCTTTTAACCAATAAGTTTACATTGCCCCCGATTCTCAGAATGGGGACGGGTACCGAAGAGCTCCCCAGGGCTTGGCTCCACTGTAAATCCTAGAAGCCCTCCAATGGCGTGTGCATGGAGGCTCCAATATCCTCGGCCCCTCTGCTGCGCTCAGAGATAACAGCCGTGGTCTGCGATGGAAGCTCCAAAGCCCTCTGGACAGGTCACACTGTGGCAGAACTGAAAGAAGTTCAGGGGAGGCAGGCTAAAGTCCACTGTCTGGTCCTGATGGCCCCAAACAGGAAGCAGACTAGGCACACGAAGGCAGGTGGGATGGTCAGAGAACACAGCAACAAGGAGGTGGCTGTGCGTGGTGGGGATGGGGGCAGTGGCAGAAGATGTAGCAAAATCTTGTCCATGTCTCCCAGCCTCAAAGACCTGGGGAGAGTTTCTCCTGTTCCTCAGTCACTCTTGCACTCGACAGTCTATGCAGGCTAGAGGAACAGGTGGTGCTGGGCAATCCTATAACTGATGTGCAGAATGTTCAAGGTGTGCTAATTTTCCCTTTGTTGTTGCTTTAGACTAATGATTTTATTAAGCACAGGAAACTCGGGTAGAAGTCCCCTGCACTCATGAGGAGCAAACTGTCTGTAATTCATACCATTAAAAACCTTGCCAGAGGAACCAAAAAATCAAGAGCAGTCCATGGCTTCAGGACTCACACACGTCAGATTTCTGATGTTGACATGGGCCTACCTACAACACCACCCGACCTCTTACTGATTACTGTGACCTCCCAGAGACCAGAAATCACATCGTGTCTTCCTCTGTATCTTCCCCAAAGGGCCTAACACACTGCCACATCCATAATGAATGCCCACCAAACATTTGTTTAAACAAGTAGAAAAACTGTGATTCCCACCAGAAAAGGGAGGAGGAAAACATTGGTCAAGGAAAAAACAGCAGAAACAAACTGAATGTAGCACACTGGATCCTTGCAGTAATGAAACCTGACTGAAACCTAGTCTAAAGAAGTTCTAGAGCCTTGTCTCGGAAGGACCATCATCTAAAAATATCCACTCTCTCTAGAGCCAAAGAAGGTGAGGCCAAACATTTGGCTCAGGTTGTCTTGCTACATTTCCTTCCACAAGTAAATTCAGATTTTATATGGATTCAAAACCTACGTTAGACTTTGTATTCTCTGATGATCTGTCTCAGGCAAAACTGCTGCTCCATCTTTAACATGGCAAATTCCTCTCCAGTCTCTGACGATACGCTTTGCAATTATCTTACTTTGTGACCACTGGGCTTAGTAGAAAACCAGAGATGCACACTGGAGATAAAATCCCCAAATCGTTAGTCAAGGATGGAACGGCAGGGAGGGGGGTGCAGAACCCCAGCCCTGGCTTCGCATTCTGCCTCTGGCCTCTTCTGCTGCATGACCCTGCATAAGGCCCTTCACCTCTCGTCTGAGACCAGAAGAGGCAGGGCAGCTGCTGGCATCACACACAAACAGGAAAGTGTGACCTCCACCCTGCTGACTCGACTCACTCCCTAAAGGACTTTTTATATGCAGTGTATCCCAAGAAATGTAATCAAAAAGCACTGGTGTGGCGTAAAGGATCGCTGGGCTCACTCTGTTCTTGATGATGATGGTCCCCAATTAATGAGGATGATATCTGACATCTGTGTAGCTTTTACTATTTACAAAGCACCAAGTACTTTACAAATATTATGACATTTGAGCCTCATATCCACCCTAGGCAGTAAATGTTATTATTATCCCATTTTACAGAAGGAAACCGAGGCAGAGCTTAAGTGACCCTCCCAGGGTCACACAGCAACTCAAGTGTCTGAGGCTGGATCTGAACAGAGGCCCGAGGCTCTGTCCCCCATGCCGCGCTGTCACTCCAGACAATAAATGGAATCTATACTGTAGGGATTTCACTATTAAAAATTAGCTGTTACTAGCCTGTTTTTCAGAATCAGCAAAATGGACGAGAAAAATTGAGACTATCCTTCAAAGAAGAATTTCATGACCCTGGAAAACATCTCCTTTGAATCAAAAAGGAACCAATGAAATGTTTTAATGCAAGAAGTGACATGGCCAGACCTGTACCTTCAGAAGATTACTGCAACAGGTGTGTGGAAGACACACTGGAAGCAGGTGCTTGATTAAGAAATGATCCGATAGTGCAGAGAGCCTGATCTGGAGAGGGGCCTGTGTGAGTGCAGAGAAGAGGTGACTGCAGGGCTCCAGCTCACAAGCCAGGCAGCCAAGCTGGTGGACAGCAGGAGGCGAGAACATCTCTGTGGGACTCTGAGAAGGAGAGGCAGATTCGGAGCAAGGGTCAGGAATGCAGCCTCAGACATCCCTGGTCTGAGACGGAGGTCAGTGTGAAGGATGAATCAGAGGGACAGGAGGGGAGGAGCTCCTTAGCAGAGAAGAACATGAGAAGCAGGGCCGTGCAAGCTGATGGAGAGAGAGAAGGAAACTGCATCCCTGAAGCTGAACGGGAACTGAAGAGGATGATTAATGAACAAGAAAACTGAGGTGTTTGAGAGGCATTAACACGGGATGCTGAAATCCCTGATGAGGTGGGAAGGAAAAAGCCTGTAAAGCAGCTCCCAAATGCCCTCAGGGGAAGTCACTGGCCCAGGCTGCAGAAGGACCAGACTTCAAGGTACTAGATGAGGGAAGAGGAGAAGCATCCCACAGAGACTGCACTGGCCGTGGCTCCTGGGGCTCTGGCGCTCCAGTCACAGCATGGTAAAGGGCTGTTGCTTTTCTCCAGCAGCACAGGAGACGGTCATCGAGAGGCCTCCAAGCCCAGTGTCTGAGAAGGGACCCTCCCAGGCTCCGGGATGTGTCTGAGGACACTGAAGAGTGAGTGTCCTTGGAATAACACAAGCCCCCCCCACTGGAACAAGCAGACTCTGCAGACAGCGGATACAGGTGCATGCTCTGCCTATGAGGCTACCTGTTTGGATGGTCTTGGGCATGCCACTTCATTAGCTCCCTGGTTTCACCTCCTCAATCTGAAAAATGCCTTAGAGATCCCTTTCCAGCTCAACATCCACCACCATCAGGATCTAAGCACTTGGGATGATGCAGTGAAGGCCCTGCTGGATTCAGGGAGTGGTGCAGATATTCCTTCCATTGGTGGTAGCAGGCTCCAGAGTAGGGAGACCCATGGAGCCTCAGTCTGTGCTGACAGGAAGGCAAGTGGGACAACAGAAGCTGTGGTGTTAGCAGATGTCCCCAATTACTGAGGGTTTGCTGGCTGGATGAGTCTGGGGATCTTCTAGCTTCTCTGCTCCCCACACAGTCAATGCGGTTCTTTTACAGATTTCTCATGCTGACAGATCCTTCAAAGAAGCCAGGCTGAAGCTACCCCATTCTTCTCCAGGGGCGATCATTTTGGCCCTGCACTATCTGGCCACTGATGTGACTACAAAAACAGGGGTTTGGGACACTTCCTGTCAAGAGAGAGCCCATTTCACTTCTAGTTCAATCAGTGTTTGTCATATCCAGTACCTTTCAAGCTTCTTCAAGCAGTCTGCAAGCTTTTGGATCTTGGCCTGATTTCCTTCATAGCTAGGCCTGATCTACATGGACACTAAAGATAACGCGGAGTTAAGGAACCCAGGAAACCCTGATCCAGTCATCGCTGGATGTTGCCTTCGTCTGGAGAACTCAGTCAGTTTTGTCACGGGATTTTCTCTGCTACACTTCTGCCCCCCCGTCTTCATGGCGGTTACTTGCTGAGGCACCTCAATACTACAAGCCGAGTTGATGAAGTAACCCACAAGGTTGTTTGCCACTGGCACAACTGCAAAACCAACCCTCCTACCAGCCACTGAGTTGTGCGTCCAGGGAACCACCACCTCCTCACGTCCCCCGGCTTCATTTACAAGAAGAATGTCAACATGAAGAGCTTTCATTTTTCCAGTAGCATAGCAACTCTGGACAAAAACGGGACGTCAAACCTAGTAACAAGGAAATTAATGTTCATAAACTGCTTAAGACCTGCTAGGAAAGCGTTTTTAGAAATCTCCTTAAAACCTAATAGCCAAGCGTTTAATATTCTGAGGGTTGGGTTTCGCAGCTTGGTTAGGAGGAGTGGCGAAGAAGGCTTTGCCAAGTTGTGTACTTCATTTGTTTAGGAAGCAGTGCTCCGAAAAGGAGGCCTAAATTCAAAGAAACAACTGACAGCTTGTAAGAGTGGGTGCAGAACAAGGCAGACCCAAAACACATTACAAAGGGCAAAACTGATGTAAACTTAAAAACCAAAATGCAGCCCAAGGCCAGGTCACTCAAAGGCCCCGTTTCAGCCCTGCTGATGAATAACTGCCCTGCCGTAAAGCGGCCGTGCTCACGGACTGTTCCTGTCAAGTATGGGCATTGTGCTGAGTGCCTTCTGCTTAACTGTGTGGCACAAAGAAGGCTTCCCCCAATCCCTCATTGGGGGTGACGAGTGGGGTAATCGGGAAATGACTGATGTCAAATGAATACAAAAGGCAAAAACTAGAAGGGAAAGAAAGGCAAAGAATTATTCTATCATAGGGTGAGATGCAAACTTCACAGTATCTTCCTAAAGGAAATAGCATATATTTCTCAAAAGTTAAAGTTTTATTTAGGCAGGTGAGTGATATTTGTGTCACTGTTTCCAAACATGATTAGAAACTTGAATGAAGTTCATATTAAATCAGTGGATTTACAGCACAAGCTTTCTTTTATAGCTAGCTAGCCACAGATCCATCTGTGTTCTAAAAGACAATCTCCAAGGGTAAGTTAGCTTTTGTTAATCATTCAGTTTAGTCCCCTTATTATGAAATGATTCTCTTGGAAAATTCTTCTTTATACTATATACTATAGTAATATTCTTTAGGAAGAGCCAAGGCTCAGGATATGTCACCAAAGTGGAGCTTTTCAAAGCAACAGAATCTGCTTCAGTTTTGAAAATCATCACTGTGTAAAATCAGTTACTCCCCTTCCCCAAAGTAGCTGCAGCAAAAATGAACAGAATGTTTTCAAAGCGACAAAGTGTTTTCTGTGAAGTAATACTATAGATATCTTCTCTATTTGACAGGTAAAGAAACTGAGGCTCTGAGAAATTACATGCTTTCCCTGTGGTCACATGGCTAATGTGCTGGTAGGTCCTGAACTAAAGTACTTCATTTAAATAAGTGGGGGAAATTGTGCATAATCTGAAAGATGTTCATGATCTTTATACTACAAACGCTTTTCAAGGGGTAAGAAAAATTTAATAGGACAGACTGCAAGATTCAAATCCAAACTCACCTGAAAACAAATTTAATAGTTAAAAAAAAAAATCACCCAGTAATTAAAGAAGGTTTCTTTATGACTGCTTGGATTTTTTCCTTAATGCAAGGGGTGTGACAAATCACCCGTGAGATGCTCATTTTCAGGAAAAAGCATACATGAATCAGTTCTTGGCTGCCAAAGGCACGTGGTCACTCACCTATGTAGACCCTCTTGCTGTATCTCTGCATCAGTAATAACACAAAGACGTGAAGTGGAATAAGGTTTATAATAAACACGTAACCGCCCCATGCAGAGACCTGGGAGGAAAAACACTTGTTAAAATGAGATGATTGTCTAGTTCACTAAAACACTGAAAAATTCTTGGTTAAGTCCCTGATGCTCTAACCAAGTAACAAAGAGATTCTGATGAAAAACTTGAAATCTGAGTATTAAAAACTTGAAATCTGAGTATTCTACTGGGAAGAAGGTTTAGCAGCTTTTAATGACCTATAAGTTTTGTTGAAGGGCTATCTAGTCAGCCAGTACCCAAACTCAAGTTAGATTCCTTTAGTCATTAGAGAACTCAGATTAGGAGTCACAGGTAATTTGCTTACAGGTACATACTTTAAGAGGCAAAAAGAATTGGGAAACAAGAAAAAAGACAGCAATTATTTTCACTTAAGATGAAAGCACATGTGAATTGCTTTAAAAAAACTCACAGAAAACTCGATCTGCTTTTCATTTCATGGCAAATTATTGCCAAGAAAACAACCCTGTTTATTATGCTGTTATCTGTAACCACTTGGTCAACAAGAGGACGGGGAGAGCTGCAAAACGCACCCAGAACAGCAGCATCAATTGTTAATCGAGGAGGTGCTTCTCCACTGCTGAACAACAGCCCAAGGCAAGACCCTAGTTTGAGACTGGTCTCCTCTACTATTTCCACCCTGACTGGTGGGGAGACAGAGCAGTTTAAAGGAATCCTTTCTGCACTTTCAAATAAGCAATTTTACTACATTCTTATAGGTACAAGAAAAAGAGTACCATGTGGCCAAGTAGAGGTCCAATCCTTTAACGAACAGACAAAAATAACTTGTACCATCTGACTGACAAATAAGTGGAACTGTTTTAAGTAGGCCACACGCTCCCCCAGAAATCTTAATTTCAGAAATTATATGGTTAACAAATTCTTTGTTCAGACAGAATGGTCAACTTTATCTCAAGTTGTCAAACTCCCAATACTCTAAATATGTAGTTACAATTTATTACATGTACAACAGGATATGAGGACCTCATTATTAGCAAACTGATAATGCATCAAACTTTTTTAAAAAGTCACAATTAAAATCCCTAAAAACCAAGACAAGATAGGAATAGTCCGATGTGATCAGTAGGCAGGCATCGTTGTGTCCCATGAGCTTTTAGTCTTCAGAATGATCATCTTGAGAGGGGACAAGCCAGCAAAAGAATCCATCCATCCACCCTTTCCTCCTCACTTACGCAGCCACCACCAGAGCTCAAACCCTCCCTGCTGTTGGCACAGGCAACTACAATCACTTCCTAACTGGTTTCCCAGGCTGCCTGCCCCTCCCTCTCTAATCCATCCTTCACAGAGCTGCCTAGCAGAGGTTCTCTAACTCCTAGAGCAGTGGTTCCCAACCTTCCTAATGCCGTAACCCTTTAATACAGTTCCTCACACTGTGGTGACCCCCGACCATAAAACTATTTTCATTGCTACTTCATAACTGTAATTTTGCTATTGTAATGAATCTATCTGATATGCTGGATGTATTTTCATTGTTACAAATTGAACATAACCCACAGGTTGAGAACCGCTGTCCTAGAGGGTCCTTCTTGCCTCTACAATAAAATACAAAGCTCCCTCACCTTTAACTTTAAAGCCCCTCACAACTCAGCTCTACCTCGCCAGGGTAAGTGCATAGTCCTCTCATACTTCTTCATGCTCTAGCCAAACTGCTGACATGCTGGTTCTATGAATGGCCTGTGCACCAGGGCACACCCTCTCCTCCTCTCCCCCACGTCAGATTAATAGAGTCCTTAAAGACTTAGCTCAAATGCCACCGGCCACAGGAGACCTAGCCTGATGCTCCTGTCACCAGTGTCCTCATCCCTTCCTCTACAGAGACTTCACACTGATTTTTTTCCCCTGTATACATACTGTATCCACACGCTAGACATGAGTGCCTTGAGGACAGGAGCTATGGTCATTTCTGTCTAGCTGACGCATGATTATTGATTTTGCTCAGGGCTGAACTTGGCAAGCATGCCATGAATGAATGAATGAATGAATGAATGAATAAATAAGGAAGTAAATAAATGGGTGAATTAATAAATGGAAAGCTAAATTAATGAGTGGATGGATGAATGAGTAAATGAATAAACGGATGAATATCAGAATATACAAATAAATGCTAGAATAGCATAGGGCCAAGAACAGACCTTGGAAATGAATCCCATAAATTCTCTTGGCCTTTGTTTTCTCAATGAATAGGCTGGGCTGGAGGCTCCTTAAGTCCCTTCGACATCTCAACAGTTCACCTTGCTTTTTGCCCCTAATTTCTGCCCTTGTATATAGCTACCTGGCTAGCCGTCTAGAGCACTATGTATCTCCTGACATTTTAAAAGTACTTTTTGGTCTCTCCAGGTAGGTATAATATAATTTAATAAGAGCTATGTTATTAACCTATGGATAAAGAACCAAACCCAAACTACACTGTCTCTGCCTCATCTTCTGTGTATTCTCTTGACCTGTTCATGCTCAGGGGAGCCTGCTGTGTCTCTTCTGGAAGCAACCTCTGCCAGGATGCTAAGTACCCAGAGAGGAGGAGCAGCTACAAGGCTTGAGGTGCCCTGGGAAAGCTTCCATCACTTCCAGTCCTGTGCCCCACTAAGATGAAAGATAGCCCTCTTTTCCATTTCTGGGCACTGCCATGTGTCTGTGAGCCCTGGATGAGCCTTACTGATGAGCGCCTGAGGAACACAAATAGCAGCTTTCTTCTAACAAGGACCCAGGGTCCCCTCTCACAGCTATCCTCTGCCCCAGTGTTCTGGGGTCTTCCTGCTCTTTCCCACTTCTGCCACATTCTTAATCTTCTGTTACAGCTTATGATTCCCTTAGCCTCTTCAGACTCAACACTCTAATTTAACCCTTAAAAATAAGAAGGGATACTTTTCCTTGATAACCTGACAGGAACCGAGAGATGTGCCTTCATCTCCTTTCACTTCATTCTAGGAGGGAGAACAGTTTACACTTCTGCTGTCATGGTCAATTACCTGTTACTCTATATTCAAAAATTCCCCATCTCTACAGTGAGTCCTCGGTAAAGCAATCCCTGTGCATTCTCATGTTGGCTATAAGGAGGGTTCCCTGAAGTCTTCTTTGTTGGAGGTCCTTGGGGCAAAGGGCAGGGCCCAAGCCCCACTGACACTTGGCATTTATGGATATATGGGAACCTCTGCCTTGTTTTCTTTTGACAGAAGTCAGCCACCTTGGAAGGCAGGGAAGGTTTCCTTTCTTTCTTGGTGCCCCCAAGCTGAGCAATGCATGGCCCATGGCACATAATCAATATTCAATAACTGGTTGATTAAGGAACATCAAATACTTACTTGATATACCACAGTTGCCTAAATATGGTGAGAACAAAAACTTTTTCCTTATAGACTATTTGGGAGAAAATTTCATGTGAATGAAAAGAACAGATGTAAGAATAAAAAAAAAATTTCCCCTTAATTCTTCCAAAAAAGTTCAAGTCACCAGCAAAATGGCACAAGTTCCCCATGTAAGAATATTCCTATTTCATTTGCTAACAAGATTAACCTCCACATTTAAATTCAAATAATGCCTTACCATATAGAAGTAGGATAAGCAGCAGCATATTGTCCAAGAGACTGAGCCGGTTTTTACAGATTTCACCTAAAACAAACAAATGACAGTGAATTCAAATTAGAACACAAGGAGAGAGGAATAAATCAATGGAATTTATGAAGGGCCTACTAAATGCAAGGCACCAAATTAAAAAATGAAACAATTTCTACATTCAAGCAAAGTAGGGATCAGATAAAGGATAGCTGTAAAATTTCCCCATTTTCATGGGTGGAAAAAATGCCAGGCTTTCATTGCAGAAGACCTGGGTTATTACCTAACACAGTGGAAAGGTGTGGACCCATGCAGCAGCTCAGCCAACTTTCGAAAAACCACAGAGCAATTGTCTTCAAAACACTTTTGACATTGATTCTAATATTTCAAAAGTATTCCCCACCTTTTAGATCTTCATTTTAACAATTATTATGTTAAATCATTTTGAGAATTACAGGGACACTTTATAAATGAATGTCAGATGAAGTACAAACCCGGAAAGTCAGTTGAGCAACTGGATTTTCCACCTTCCATTTCTCAAATACACTACATAGCACATCACACACTGCACACAGTAATAAACGTCTGTAAAATAAGCAGCAAGCAGCAAGCGCTTACTGCGTACCTACCACAACCCCTCCTTTCAAGAACCTGTTTGCTGTCATTGTTGTTCAATTGTTTCTGACTCTCTGGGACCCCATTTGGGGTTTCACTGGCAGAGATACTGGAGTAGTTTGCTATTTCTGAGGCAAACAAGGTGAAGCGACTTGGCCAGGGTCACACAGCTACTAACTGTGGCCAGATCTGAATTCAGGTCCTTCTAACGCCAGGCCTCACACTCTATCCTTTGGGCCACCCTGTTGCCCCTCAAGGACCACATATTACACCATTTTACATGTGCGCATGCACGCAAGCCCCCCCCCAACTCTTTCTCTGTAAATGTTATTCTTCAGTTATACAAGATATTATTTTCTATGTTTCAGGATAAAATCTGTAACAAAAGTGACTATACCACCAGAAAACGACAAACTTTTTAGAGAAAGTAGACACTATGTCTATACAATAGACAATTCTGAGTGTGGCAGATAAAACACATAATTAATGCTTCTATATTAATGCTAGCTGCAAACAATAACAGTTTTTCATACTAATGATGGAATTTGAGTTAATTTTTTTTCTTATCAAAACACCCCCCCCCCCCCATTAAAATACCCATGCTTCTAGTTATCTGTAAAAGTCATACTGAAACACTATTTCCAGAGAACAGATATTTGAAACCAAAGACTTTTGGTGTAATAGTAAGGGAATTTGAAGATCTTCCCTGCCCCTGCACCTCAAATGGAACCTAACAGGAGGGGCTTGACTGGGAGGAAGCTTGTTTTTGCAGGAAGGTCCACATCTTTTGTTACTTTGTAATTAGGCAGTGAGTCACAAAGATTGTGATGTCCTCTGACCCTGAAGAAGGGTATATATACTCTGAGGTTAGCTTTGGGAGGCTCACTTATGGAAGAGTTGCGTGATTGGGCCAGATGAGACTCTGGGTAGCCAATGAACCCCACCCCCCGCCCCGGCCTGCTTTGAAAACTGAGATGTTGGTGCTTCTCTCTCTGGTATGTATAGCTTTGGTCAGACAGATAGAAGCCTTACTTGTTGATTTGTGTTATTTTGGTTTTTTTTACCCTGCTCGTAACTTATTTGTATTTTCTCTTAAGTTCAGGGTGCTGACTTTTTCTCCTCAACTAAGTATATTTTATATGTGTGTGCATACACACACACAATTTTTTTATATGTATATGTATGTATGTAATTAAAGTAAGATTGTTGCAGATCAAAAACCTGTGCTACTAGCCATCCTGGGTGTGCTAGGGTGCTTGCTGTTACACTTGGTCACTATATAACATATATTTGTAAAGGTTTTCTGTGAAGATGATCATAAAATAAGTTACCACTTGGGAAAGTGTATGGGTAAAATTCAATTACAATGAACTAGCAGCTGTCTGGCCAGTAAGAGACAAGCCTTGAGGGGCTGAGGGGGAGGGGGAGAGCCGGAGCAGCGGTTAAAGGTGGTTAAAGGCGGAAGAGGAAATGAGTCCACCAGAAGATACAGCTGGATTTAGAGGGAGAGCCCGGTTTCAATCCTCATCTCAGAAACCATGTGTGACTCTGAATGAGGGCCTGACAAACTCCAGACCTCAGCTTCAGTGGTAAAATGAGCAATCTGGCCTAGATCACGTCTGAGTTTTCTTCCAGCTCTGCTCCCATGATAGCTTATCCTGCTTGGACACAGAAGACCTAATTAAAATATGGGGAAATTTTCTAACAGGTACTAGACAAAAGCCAACTGGATTGCTCTGGGAAACAGCAGGTTCTCCTCTCACTAGAGGGCTCCTCCAAAAGACCAAGTGACCACGTGCTGAGGATGATGAAGAGGATTGCCAATGAGATGGAATTTGATGGCCTCTAAGGACTATCTACAAGGCCTCAATCTCTATCAAAGCTCTCTTCTCATGACCCATCCCAATATGGAGAAGACCAAGTCCCTAAAGCCACGTCATTGGAGACCAAGTCTTGGCCAGCCACAGCCACAACAGAAAAGGCTCCCAGGCCAATTTGGCGCACGCGGCTGGTCCTGTTTGCTAAGGGTAGCTGAGCCGCATCACCCCCAGGAGTGTAAATGACAAACCACAGGACACTGCACATCAAATAGGACACGGTGTCCAGGGGCTCACTATAAAGACCCAGGAAAGTGGCCGTGCACCATTGTTTGATTGCCAAGAATGCTCTGTTCTCTACCCATAAAATGTTCACTCTGAATAACCAACATTCCATGGTCACAAACTCCTGGGACTCTGTTCAGTAGAAACTAAGTTTATTAAAAAGAAAAAAAAAACCTTTTTGAACAGCAGAACCCAAAGAGGCAGTGACCTCTTGCCTCTCTGAAGGAAATAAGGCCCCTCATTGGTGCAATGGGACAAATGCCTGTCCGGGCCTCAGAGTGGACAGATAAAGGAGAACTCAAAGGTTCTAAAGTTAAAGTGTCAGTGGAGGATATTATAGGTTTTAAATGTTTTGAGGAAAAATGGGCAGAATAAGGATTGTTTTCATTATAAAATAATAAACCTATAGAGACGGTTTTAAAATTTACAAAGCAATTCAATACTTTTCCCATTTTACGAGGAAATGGCCGTATCTTAATATGAGAGTTCTGTCTAAAACACTGGGCCTGATTCTACTGATGAAGAAGTGGTTTTAGCTGGATGGGGAAGATCTAAAAACAAACCAAACTGGGGGCTCTGGTCTGTACTGATACTGCCCATGTGGGTCCAGTACTGGGATGGCCAGGTGGGGCCCCTGAGGCTGCTGGCTGAGGTCACACTGAGATGGTGAAGGGGAGGGGCCCTGCCTCAAGGTAGACAAACCAGCCCATGTGGAGCTGAACCTCTGTGCCAAGCATTCCTGGCCCTGGGCCCAGGAGGGGCCTTGCACTTTCAGGAAGTAACAGAAAGAAAGTGAGAGGGAGGAGAGGAAGCGGCAGAAGAAGCCACCATGCAATGTCTGCAGCAAGGGCCGGCCTTTGTCCTCTGATCCTGCTTCAAGTAGCAATATTCTTCCACTACTCTCAAGCCTTTCTACTTGAAAGGTGAGTGAATAACATCTGTCTTGAAAATGTGGGTGCAAATATAGCCTCTGACTTTTATTAGACTGTGACTATGGTCTGCTAGGGGCACAAGAGTGCCATGCATAGAGTCCAGAAGAACTGAGTGCAAATCAAGTCTCAGACCCTTCCTAGCTGTGTGGCCCCAAGTCACTTAACCTCTGTCTGCCTCCATTTCCTCATCTGTAAAATGAGGGTCATCACAGTGATTACCTCCCAGGGTTGTTGTGAGGATCAAATGATATTTATAAAGCGCTTAGCACAAGGTCTGGCACACAGTAGGCACTACAGAAATGGTTCTTCCCTCCTTCCCCTTTGGTCCAGTCACTCAACTTCTCAGGCTGTTTCGTCCTCTATAAAAGGAAGAGGTTGGACTGGATGGCCTCCAGCATCCCTCCCAGCTCATCATCCATAATCCTGCGGCCTCCTTCTTCCCCTTACTGTGTCCTAAGAATTGTTTTTTATTTGAATTGGAACCACCATATATCAAAATATCTGCTGGTCTGATGTGGCGGAAGAGGGTCCTGGCCCCTGAGGCTCCACCAGGTACTTCTTCGGGCTGGTCTTGGTGCAAGCATGGGTCAGAAGCTTTTGAGATGGCCAGCTGCCCCACAAAACGTCTGTCTCTCCTGCTCTGCCCCAAGTGGAAGCCACCAGGTGGTACCTGGTACAGCCACACAACGTTCAAAAAGCTCTACTTTCAATACGGCCTGATTCTGCTCACTTCACTCTCACCATCAGATTGTGCAAGTCCTGCCTCATGTTCATAATTTATTGCAGCAGAGTATTACAGAATTCAATTTCTAGGAATGGGCTTACGGTAACAGAATTTTACAACATTCTAACTTACAGGCAAAAACTCTTATGAGATTTACCTGTATGTAACCAAAAAATAAAATTTCAACAAACTGGAAACTATAGTGAATAATTACTTTTAATAAAATTGTTTAACACAAAACTTAAATGACGGGAAGTGGAATGAAAAATCTTGCTCTAATAAGTGACAAAGACTGCTATGACCAGGTACTGAAATGCCATTTACAAACAGTAGAACTCTACAAAAGGCTGGGGACTGACTCACTGAAATTCAAACCAGAAAGAGAAATCAAAAGTTCCTGGAAAGTCTAAGAACAAGAAGGGCGGTGACGCCTCCTGCTACTTGTAACAAAAGAAAGGAGTTGAACAAGATGTGTCTCAGGCTCTAAAGTGAAGCACTTCATGACAAATGTGCTGGAAGAAGTGACTAGGAGCAGGACGGCTTCAGTAGAAGAAAAGGCCGCAGAGGCCGCCATCTCCTCTGCCTCTTCCCGCCGGCCTGCAGAGCCCTCTCCAGAGGCTCCCAGCTCTTCTCCTAAGAAGGTGCAAGTTTTCATTTTCAAGTTTCACAGGGTTGGTTTTGGAGGGAGGGAGGTTTGGAGAAGAGCTTCATCTTTTCATCTGTGCTTACTTCAGGGGACACTGGGGAACCCAGAACATCAGGATTTTATTACATATGAGATCTGGGTGCAGTTAAGGTTAAATGTGGCTCCCTTTACCAAAGTACACAAAACGCTACAAATCAAGAACATTATAAAATAAAACATCTCACAACAGTGTCAGGTACTGACTACATCCAATTCAGCCTTGGGAATACAACCAATCATTCTGCATTGCTGGTTAGTATTCCAAGAAATACGCAACGATGGAGCTTTTGCTGTGCTTTGTATCCAGGAGAAATCCATCTGAGACAGTCAGTATTTTTAGTATTTCTTTGAAATTCAGTCTAAATTCATACTTTTAGTTAGAACTGAAAGAAGTCAATGGACAGTAATGCAGAACTTCTGGGTAATGAACAAAGATACCACAAAGAGGAAAAGCTAGAGAGTGATGAAGGTGAAAAGTGAAGTAATCTTCATGCCTGTATTTTGAAGTTAAAAATTACTGAATTAAAGAGGTTTAGAAAATGACATGTTAATAAATGTTCCTCTGGGTTTAAAATATAACATTATTACTGAGAGTTTAGTGCCCATGAATTTTCTTAGGAAGCTTCAATTCAAATTTAATTGTAGGAGTCCTGAGGAAAGAGTGATACAGTTTTCTAATTTCTAGTAGACACGTGAAGTACTAAAATGCAAGGTGGAATTACAGGTAGCTCTATCACTGGAAACTTTTTATTCCTTTTGCATTCATCATCCATTCTGACTTAGTGATCTTTACTACTGCATGCTAAATATTTAAATTGCTAGACTCTGTCAATTAATGGAATTGCAAAAAATTCACTTGTTTCATGTGTGTGGAGTATTACAATTTGGAGAAAGGTAAATTAATAGTGAAAGACCCAGCTACCTTTGATTAGGTCATTTCCCTGTATGCTATACCTTCTCGTCTATTTGGAAAGGTATCACCTAACAGCATTTTAAAGAGCTGTTTTCATCAGAAAAAGTCAGCTTCATACCCTGTCATCAATATTTGAAGAACAGAAATACCTTAAATCCTTACTCCTAAAAAAGTTCATCTTCCCTAGAAAGCTCAAAAACCTAACATTTGCATAGTGGGCAGTATGTAAATGCCAACAGCAGTATAAATAACCCAAACAGAAAAGGATTAAAGAGGAATTTGGTTTATTTTTATCTATTCCAGTTTAAATACAAGCTCTACTTATTCATACAAGCTGCCCTTCCTCTCCCCTCCTTGCCTATACAGACTTTATTTGGGGCACCTTCCGGCCAGCAGTGATTACTTTAAGTAGAATTTAATTTGTCCTTGTAAAGCAGACAAGGCATTTAAATGATAACATATCATTAGATGCCAGTCAGAAATGTGAACAACAATAAGAAAAAATATTAGAAGTATAAAACACTGGCAAAGAGACAAAATTACTTTTACTTGAAGATGACGTGATGGTGTGCTTAGAAAACTCCAGCGAATGAGCAAAGAAACTGAATAAAATGATCAATAATAATATAGCTTGATATGCAAAAAAAAAAATCTAAAGAATTACTAGCATTTATATACAGTACTATCAAAAAACACCATGCATTAATAGGAAAAAATTAGGTGGGTGTTAACCTACCATACATGAATGCAAGATTTATATGACTACATTCTATACAAAAATAAAGCAAGAATCAGTCACTATTTATGACTGGGTGATGCCAACATAAAAATATTACCTAAATTTACAGATTTAGTGATGCCAAAGAGACTGTCAAGGTCATATTTCATTAAATGACATTTTGAAATAATAAAAGATCTATAATCTCAAGGGAAATGATGAGAAAATACTGAGTACAGTTTCTCTTTGTGACATCAGTATCAGGCCTGGGCACTGCTTTGCGTTGGTTTCCCCACCATTAGTGCAGGATACTGTGCCATGTGCATGTGTTCCAATGTTCTCTTGGTGTGTTTTCAATTCCAAGGTTTTTTAAGAATGGATATGACTCCTAGGAAACACGCAGAAGTTATAGCTCTTAAAAAGTCCATTTCAATGACTATGAAAGACACGGCAGCTGCTGTTGGCATGGGGTGGCCACATGTTTTCAGGATTATTCAAAAGCCCACAATGAAGGAGGATCAACCACATTAAACTTTACAGTTAAGTATGATGGAAAACTGGGAACGGGAACAAGAACAGACAACTCCTCCAGTAAAGCGGTCTCATGAGGTTCTCGGATGGAAACTGAACCTGCCAGGTTGTTACTGAATCTTCTAGTGTGTGTTTGTAGGCTTCAAGTTGAAGGAAAGTGGGCAAGACCAGTCTGAAAAAACCCAACAAGCTGCTCACAGTTCCTATGAAGAAACAATTCTTATCACGGGCAAGACAATACAAAGCCTAAAGAACTGAAGCTTGGAAAAAGGTTAGTTTTTAGTGATGAAATTCACTTTTTTTCACTTAAAACTATACTGAAACCATAAGATTGTGGCATCTTCAAAAGGTAAAGCATCCCTTTCTCCCCCAAAAGTTTTAGGGATCTTTCACTTCCAATGAGCCAGGAAGTCTCACCCCCAATGACAAGCTCTATACTGAGACGTACAATTGTCTCTAGAATGAGAAGGGAAGGGAATAAGCATTTATCTATAACCTACTGCACATGCCAGGCACTGTTGTAAAGCATTTTCAAATATTACTTCATTTGAACCTCATAATAACCCTGGGAGGTAGGCATTTTATTAACCTCAGTTTACAGCTGAGGAAACAGAGGCAGGCAGAGATTATATGACCTACCTAGGGTTACACAGGTGGTAAATGTCTAAGGCCAGATTTGAACTCAGGTCTTCCTGACTCCAGGCCCAGAGCTCTATCTACAGCACCAAAGATCTTCAGTAGAATTACAGAAATTCTCAAATAGAGATACAATACTGCAACAATTTCACATTATTCCACAGGTCAGAAAAGGCTAAGAAATTTATCCAAAACATCAGTAATGCTTAATTTGAAGCCCTTGGAAAACTTATGGCTTAAATCAAGGCAAATCTTGGGAAAATGGACTCTGGCACAGATGTGATAAAAGTCTGGTTTCATGATAGAGAATTAAGGAATGTGTCAAAATCTTGTGAACTTGAACTCACTGCTAAATCATGAAAAAGGATTATAGCAAAAGTAGCAAATATTGCAAATCAAAAGATGTTAAAGATGCAAAAAGTTGTAAAGTTTATTAAGTCAATAAGTTTAACTATCTGCTTTACCTCAAGTAATCTGAGGAACACTGTAGAGAAGCAAGAAATGAGAGCAAGTAAAAACCAGTAGTCCAGTGTTTGATGATCCAAATCACTCATTACTAGTAGTGGAACTTTTTTTTTTTTGAGACAAGAACTGGTGGGAAAATGGGAAAGCAGGCCCAAATCAGGTTTAGACCAGTATCTTCTACTACTCATTCACTCACAGTAAACCCAAACAGATAAGTGACCACAAATCAAAGTTCACATACAAGAGCAACTACAAAGAGAAGACCCAAAGGAGACATTATTCACAGTTAGCATGGGGCAGAAGGCTTTGGCTGAGTCCAAGTGAAGAGGGAGAGGACCACTGGAACAAAGATGGAAAGCTTCCAAAAAGGACTGAGGCCGGTTTTGATAGAGGGATAAGATGTGGTGAGGCCATGTGATTACGGACAGAGTAACACTGGCTCAATTCACCAGATACAAATGGAGAGCTCACAGAAGGCAAAATATAAGGCTGAAAAGCTTGGCCATCCATCATGGGGCCCTGAGCATCCCGAATGCCAGGTCAAGGAGCTTCATTTCCTCGGAAGGGGCAGAAGAAGATTTCTGAGCTGGGAAGTAATGTGATCAAAGTGGTCCTTTACCAAGATTAAAACTCATAGTACTGTGAATGACGGAATGGATTTGAGACTATATGGAAAAGGAAACCAGGCAGGATACTCCCACAATCAGATGTGACACAAGGGTTGGAATGGGTTTGGGTTGGTGAAGCTAATAGAAAAAAATTAATCAATTCAAGTGACACTGCAAGAAGGAAAAGCTATGGGACACAGTGAAATGATTAGATGTGAAGAGTAATAGAGGCATCAGTCAATGATGATTCCGGATTGGGAATACTATAAAGAGAAGGAAAACCAGGAGCAATACTGGCTTTGGCTCTGAAGATGAATTAGGATTGGATGTTGAGTTTTAAGTGGGAAAACTTAGTAGCAAATGAGATGTGCAAAACTGGCACTCTGGAGAAAGATCAAAGCTACAGATTCAGAACTGTTATCTCTGGAGAAGGGACAGCCGAAGCCATGAGAATGAATAATAAAATATGAAGGGAAAGGGGAGATGAGACAACTCTGGACTCAAAAATGTCCAAATACATAGGTTTGGAGGAATTAAGAATAATCAGATCTAGTACCAAGAGAAGAGTGACTTTGGGGAAGGGAATGGTTTCTAACAGCATTCCTCAAACTTTCTGATCTAAAGCCATCTTTTACACTCTTCAAAATCAAGAATCCCAAAGGGCTTTGGCTGATGTGAGTTATGTCCTTGATATTTGCCACATTAGAAATTAAAACATCTCAGTAACACTGTACAACCGGTTTTCACTTCTCAGATCCCCTTAAAGCAGTGGTTCTCAACCTTCTTAATGCCATAACCCTTTAATTGTCATAGGTGGGTGTGTATGCACGTTGGCAGACCTGCCTGGAGAAGGATAAAGGGGGTTCCTAAGACCTTTGGAAATATGTGTTTTCTGATGGTCTTAGGTGACCCCTGTGAAAGGGCTGTTTGACCCCAAAGGGGTCGCAACCCACAGGTTGAGAACCGCTGCCTTAAAGGAACCTCACGGATTTACAGGGATCCTTGGACCACACTTTGAGAACATTCATCTACAGAATCAAAACTGGAAAAGAGGTCAAGGAGTATGAGGATTAAGAAAAAGCTTTGGCCGTAATGGGGCTACTGGTCTTCTTAGAGAATAGGTACAATTTAGATACCAGTTAGAAGTGGTGAGAAAATAAAGAAAGTGAATCTGTAGAAAAAAGCTAACGGGACAGTAGGACAACCCGCAGGCTTTATTTAATAACATCTGTGCATGTCTATAGACAGAAGACCAAGAACCAGTAGATACAAAGACTACAGAGGAGTGCTCAGAGAATTGATATTGAGATCGAAAGAAACAATGGAGGTGATAAAAGTGGCAAAAGAGACAAAAACTGTGATTAAGGGCACAACTAGAATAGTCAGCCTCTTATAAAGATAGCTCTTAACTAAATGCTTCCCAGCAAGCAGAATCCACCTCCTCGGCTGTTAGATAACAAAAGACCACAGAACAAAGTCCCTTCGGCCTTTGTTTTAATTTCTTCTTCCTCGTTAAATGGACACGGTGTATAACATGGTCACAGAGGCTACTGCACAGACTAGATTGTTTTTTTAGTACCACTGCCACCATAACGGAATACTAAGATTGTATCTACATTGAAGAGAACACAAAGAACTTTTACATACAATAAAGGAGGCAGCAATCAGATAGTTAAATACCCCTTAGAAAGCTGGATGATTTCACCACGTCACTTCAGCCAGGCCCAAACTTAAACATTAGCTGTACAAAGCTGTTTCCTGATAAACTAGTTAGTTAACTTCTCTCTAGAAAAGACAGGATAATATGATAGTGGAAGAACCTCCACCAAAACCAAACACACACCAACGGCTGCAGATCTGTCTGATCATACATTTTTAAAATAAAAAAAATAAGTTGTACCTAAAACATGTAAGTAAAAACCTCATTTGTGTGATCTGAACATCTCAGCTACTACCATCTGACCACTAAATTTGCCAGTGTGCTTGGTTCTTACTCAAATACATGTACTATATTTTCTGCAAGAAGTCAAGTTTTCCCCAGTTTTTCCCCCACTGCCTGAAGCAGTACCTAAAGGCTGCCTGCCAGAAGGGGAAGAGCAGGCCCCCACCTGGGTCTGCCACCAAGCAGCCAGCTGCCTGTGTGAACTCAGCTTCTAATCGTGGCTGCTGGGAAGGCTGAGGCAGGGGCTGCGTGAATTCAGGCCTTGTGAGCTCCCCTATGGCTAAAGCCAATCAGATGTCCAGAACGCAGGGCCACCAGGTTGCCCAAGAGGCCAATGGCCCAGCTGGGAAAAATGAAGTGGCCAGTGCACTTCCAGAGCGGACTGGGTAAGGAGACACCCTCAACTAATGAATTAATTCTGGACCTGTTTTTCTTTTAATTTCAAAAATATTTTCAGATGTTTACTATTTGCTTCACCCAGAATTTACTTTCTGGTACACACACCAGCTAGTGTTTTAGTCCCTCAGCCACAATGACTACTGTGCCAAATAGCCACTGGTGC
>JAQQSV010001004.1:40155-80413 GCA_028646515.1 Pseudochirops corinnae
TTTTCCCACTTCTGTAATCTCTTTGGGATATAATCCCAACAGTGGTATTGCTGGGTCAGAGGGTATGCAATTATTTATAGCCCGAAGCTTGTTCTTTCAAATTGGACGTGGTAAGATTTATAGGAGTTCTAACCTCCCTTTGAGGGTTCCATTTTAGGAAGTTTTTCCTATCTGCCAGTCTTTAAATTCCTGACAAATCGCACCAGTGGCTATTTGGCACAGTAGTCATTGTGGCTGAGGGACTAAAACACTAGCTGGTGTGTGTACCAGAAAGTAAATTCTGGGTGAAGCAAATAGTAAACATCTGAAAATATTTTTGAAATTAAAAGAAAAACAGGTCCAGAATTAATTCATTAGTTGAGGGTGTCTCCTTACCCAGTCCGCTCTGGAAGTGCACTGGCCACTTCATTTTTCCCAGCTGGGCCATTGGCCTCTTGGGCAACCTGGTGGCCCTGCGTTCTGGACATCTGATTGGCTTTAGCCATAGGGGAGCTCACAAGGCCTGAATTCACGCAGCCCCTGCCTCAGCCTTCCCAGCAGCCACGATTAGAAGCTGAGTTCACACAGGCAGCTGGCTGCTTGGTGGCAGACCCAGGTGGGGGCCTGCTCTTCCCCTTCTGGCAGGCAGCCTTTAGGTACTGCTTCAGGCAGTGGGGGAAAAACTGGGGAAAACTTGACTTCTTGCAGAAAATATAGTACATGTATTTGAGTAAGAACCAAGCACACTGGCAAATTTAGTGGTCAGATGGTAGTAGCTGAGATGTTCAGATCACACAAATGAGGTTTTTACTTACATGTTTTAGGTACAACTTATTTTTTTTATTTTAAAAATGTATGATCAGACAGATCTGCAGCCGTTGGTGTGTGTTTGGTTTTGGTGGAGGTTCTTCCACTATCATATTATCCTGTCTTTTCTAGAGAGAAGTTAACTAACTAGTTTATCAGGAAACAGCTTTGTACAGCTAATGTTTAAGTTTGGGCCTGGCTGAAGTGACGTGGTGAAATCATCCAGCTTTCTAAGGGGTATTTAACTATCTGATTGCTGCCTCCTTTATTGTATGTAAAAGTTCTTTGTGTTCTCTTCAATGTAGATACAATCTTAGTATTCCGTTATGGTGGCAGTGGTACTAAAAAAACAATCTAGTCTGTGCAGTAGCCTCTGTGACCATGTTATACACCGTGTCCATTTAACGAGGAAGAAGAAATTAAAACAAAGGCCGAAGGGACTTTGTTCTGTGGTCTTTTGTTATCTAACAGCCGAGGAGGTGGATTCTGCTTGCTGGGAAGCATTTAGTTAAGAGCTATCTTTATAAGAGGCTGACTATTCTAGTTGTGCCCTTAATCACAGTTTTTGTCTCTTTTGCCACTTTTATCACCTCCATTGTTTCTTTCGATCTCAATATCAATTCTCTGAGCACTCCTCTGTAGTCTTTGTATCTACTGGTTCTTGGTCTTCTGTCTATAGACATGCACAGATGTTATTAAATAAAGCCTGCGGGTTGTCCTACTGTCCCGTTAGCTTTTTTCTACAGATTCACTTTCTTTATTTTCTCACCACTTCTAACTGGTATCTAAATTGTACCTATTCTCTAAGAAGACCAGTAGCCCCATTACGGCCAAAGCTTTTTCTTAATCCTCATACTCCTTGACCTCTTTTCCAGTTTTGATTCTGTAGATGAATGTTCTCAAAGTGTGGTCCAAGGATCCCTGTAAATCCGTGAGGTTCCTTTAAGGCAGCGGTTCTCAACCTGTGGGTTGCGACCCCTTTGGGGTCAAACAGCCCTTTCACAGGGGTCACCTAAGACCATCAGAAAACACATATTTCCAAAGGTCTTAGGAACCCCCTTTATCCTTCTCCAGGCAGGTCTGCCAACGTGCATACACACCCACCTATGACAATTAAAGGGTTATGGCATTAAGAAGGTTGAGAACCACTGCTTTAAGGGGATCTGAGAAGTGAAAACCGGTTGTACAGTGTTACTGAGATGTTTTAATTTCTAATGTGGCAAATATCAAGGACATAACTCACATCAGCCAAAGCCCTTTGGGATTCTTGATTTTGAAGAGTGTAAAAGATGGCTTTAGATCAGAAAGTTTGAGGAATGCTGTTAGAAACCATTCCCTTCCCCAAAGTCACTCTTCTCTTGGTACTAGATCTGATTATTCTTAATTCCTCCAAACCTATGTATTTGGACATTTTTGAGTCCAGAGTTGTCTCATCTCCCCTTTCCCTTCATATTTTATTATTCATTCTCATGGCTTCGGCTGTCCCTTCTCCAGAGATAACAGTTCTGAATCTGTAGCTTTGATCTTTCTCCAGAGTGCCAGTTTTGCACATCTCATTTGCTACTAAGTTTTCCCACTTAAAACTCAACATCCAATCCTAATTCATCTTCAGAGCCAAAGCCAGTATTGCTCCTGGTTTTCCTTCTCTTTATAGTATTCCCAATCCGGAATCATCATTGACTGATGCCTCTATTACTCTTCACATCTAATCATTTCACTGTGTCCCATAGCTTTTCCTTCTTGCAGTGTCACTTGAATTGATTAATTTTTTTCTATTAGCTTCACCAACCCAAACCCATTCCAACCCTTGTGTCACATCTGATTGTGGGAGTATCCTGCCTGGTTTCCTTTTCCATATAGTCTCAAATCCATTCCGTCATTCACAGTACTATGAGTTTTAATCTTGGTAAAGGACCACTTTGATCACATTACTTCCCAGCTCAGAAATCTTCTTCTGCCCCTTCCGAGGAAATGAAGCTCCTTGACCTGGCATTCGGGATGCTCAGGGCCCCATGATGGATGGCCAAGCTTTTCAGCCTTATATTTTGCCTTCTGTGAGCTCTCCATTTGTATCTGGTGAATTGAGCCAGTGTTACTCTGTCCGTAATCACATGGCCTCACCACATCTTATCCCTCTATCAAAACCGGCCTCAGTCCTTTTTGGAAGCTTTCCATCTTTGTTCCAGTGGTCCTCTCCCTCTTCACTTGGACTCAGCCAAAGCCTTCTGCCCCATGCTAACTGTGAATAATGTCTCCTTTGGGTCTTCTCTTTGTAGTTGCTCTTGTATGTGAACTTTGATTTGTGGTCACTTATCTGTTTGGGTTTACTGTGAGTGAATGAGTAGTAGAAGATACTGGTCTAAACCTGATTTGGGCCTGCTTTCCCATTTTCCCACCAGTTCTTGTCTCAAAAAAAAAAAAGTTCCACTACTAGTAATGAGTGATTTGGATCATCAAACACTGGACTACTGGTTTTTACTTGCTCTCATTTCTTGCTTCTCTACAGTGTTCCTCAGATTACTTGAGGTAAAGCAGATAGTTAAACTTATTGACTTAATAAACTTTACAACTTTTTGCATCTTTAACATCTTTTGATTTGCAATATTTGCTACTTTTGCTATAATCCTTTTTCATGATTTAGCAGTGAGTTCAAGTTCACAAGATTTTGACACATTCCTTAATTCTCTATCATGAAACCAGACTTTTATCACATCTGTGCCAGAGTCCATTTTCCCAAGATTTGCCTTGATTTAAGCCATAAGTTTTCCAAGGGCTTCAAATTAAGCATTACTGATGTTTTGGATAAATTTCTTAGCCTTTTCTGACCTGTGGAATAATGTGAAATTGTTGCAGTATTGTATCTCTATTTGAGAATTTCTGTAATTCTACTGAAGATCTTTGGTGCTGTAGATAGAGCTCTGGGCCTGGAGTCAGGAAGACCTGAGTTCAAATCTGGCCTTAGACATTTACCACCTGTGTAACCCTAGGTAGGTCATATAATCTCTGCCTGCCTCTGTTTCCTCAGCTGTAAACTGAGGTTAATAAAATGCCTACCTCCCAGGGTTATTATGAGGTTCAAATGAAGTAATATTTGAAAATGCTTTACAACAGTGCCTGGCATGTGCAGTAGGTTATAGATAAATGCTTATTCCCTTCCCTTCTCATTCTAGAGACAATTGTACGTCTCAGTATAGAGCTTGTCATTGGGGGTGAGACTTCCTGGCTCATTGGAAGTGAAAGATCCCTAAAACTTTTGGGGGAGAAAGGGATGCTTTACCTTTTGAAGATGCCACAATCTTATGGTTTCAGTATAGTTTTAAGTGAAAAAAAGTGAATTTCATCACTAAAAACTAACCTTTTTCCAAGCTTCAGTTCTTTAGGCTTTGTATTGTCTTGCCCGTGATAAGAATTGTTTCTTCATAGGAACTGTGAGCAGCTTGTTGGGTTTTTTCAGACTGGTCTTGCCCACTTTCCTTCAACTTGAAGCCTACAAACACACACTAGAAGATTCAGTAACAACCTGGCAGGTTCAGTTTCCATCCGAGAACCTCATGAGACCGCTTTACTGGAGGAGTTGTCTGTTCTTGTTCCCGTTCCCAGTTTTCCATCATACTTAACTGTAAAGTTTAATGTGGTTGATCCTCCTTCATTGTGGGCTTTTGAATAATCCTGAAAACATGTGGCCACCCCATGCCAACAGCAGCTGCCGTGTCTTTCATAGTCATTGAAATGGACTTTTTAAGAGCTATAACTTCTGCGTGTTTCCTAGGAGTCATATCCATTCTTAAAAAACCTTGGAATTGAAAACACACCAAGAGAACATTGGAACACATGCACATGGCACAGTATCCTGCACTAATGGTGGGGAAACCAACGCAAAGCAGTGCCCAGGCCTGATACTGATGTCACAAAGAGAAACTGTACTCAGTATTTTCTCATCATTTCCCTTGAGATTATAGATCTTTTATTATTTCAAAATGTCATTTAATGAAATATGACCTTGACAGTCTCTTTGGCATCACTAAATCTGTAAATTTAGGTAATATTTTTATGTTGGCATCACCCAGTCATAAATAGTGACTGATTCTTGCTTTATTTTTGTATAGAATGTAGTCATATAAATCTTGCATTCATGTATGGTAGGTTAACACCCACCTAATTTTTTCCTATTAATGCATGGTGTTTTTTGATAGTACTGTATATAAATGCTAGTAATTCTTTAGATTTTTTTTTTTGCATATCAAGCTATATTATTATTGATCATTTTATTCAGTTTCTTTGCTCATTCGCTGGAGTTTTCTAAGCACACCATCACGTCATCTTCAAGTAAAAGTAATTTTGTCTCTTTGCCAGTGTTTTATACTTCTAATATTTTTTCTTATTGTTGTTCACATTTCTGACTGGCATCTAATGATATGTTATCATTTAAATGCCTTGTCTGCTTTACAAGGACAAATTAAATTCTACTTAAAGTAATCACTGCTGGCCGGAAGGTGCCCCAAATAAAGTCTGTATAGGCAAGGAGGGGAGAGGAAGGGCAGCTTGTATGAATAAGTAGAGCTTGTATTTAAACTGGAATAGATAAAAATAAACCAAATTCCTCTTTAATCCTTTTCTGTTTGGGTTATTTATACTGCTGTTGGCATTTACATACTGCCCACTATGCAAATGTTAGGTTTTTGAGCTTTCTAGGGAAGATGAACTTTTTTAGGAGTAAGGATTTAAGGTATTTCTGTTCTTCAAATATTGATGACAGGGTATGAAGCTGACTTTTTCTGATGAAAACAGCTCTTTAAAATGCTGTTAGGTGATACCTTTCCAAATAGACGAGAAGGTATAGCATACAGGGAAATGACCTAATCAAAGGTAGCTGGGTCTTTCACTATTAATTTACCTTTCTCCAAATTGTAATACTCCACACACATGAAACAAGTGAATTTTTTGCAATTCCATTAATTGACAGAGTCTAGCAATTTAAATATTTAGCATGCAGTAGTAAAGATCACTAAGTCAGAATGGATGATGAATGCAAAAGGAATAAAAAGTTTCCAGTGATAGAGCTACCTGTAATTCCACCTTGCATTTTAGTACTTCACGTGTCTACTAGAAATTAGAAAACTGTATCACTCTTTCCTCAGGACTCCTACAATTAAATTTGAATTGAAGCTTCCTAAGAAAATTCATGGGCACTAAACTCTCAGTAATAATGTTATATTTTAAACCCAGAGGAACATTTATTAACATGTCATTTTCTAAACCTCTTTAATTCAGTAATTTTTAACTTCAAAATACAGGCATGAAGATTACTTCACTTTTCACCTTCATCACTCTCTAGCTTTTCCTCTTTGTGGTATCTTTGTTCATTACCCAGAAGTTCTGCATTACTGTCCATTGACTTCTTTCAGTTCTAACTAAAAGTATGAATTTAGACTGAATTTCAAAGAAATACTAAAAATACTGACTGTCTCAGATGGATTTCTCCTGGATACAAAGCACAGCAAAAGCTCCATCGTTGCGTATTTCTTGGAATACTAACCAGCAATGCAGAATGATTGGTTGTATTCCCAAGGCTGAATTGGATGTAGTCAGTACCTGACACTGTTGTGAGATGTTTTATTTTATAATGTTCTTGATTTGTAGCGTTTTGTGTACTTTGGTAAAGGGAGCCACATTTAACCTTAACTGCACCCAGATCTCATATGTAATAAAATCCTGATGTTCTGGGTTCCCCAGTGTCCCCTGAAGTAAGCACAGATGAAAAGATGAAGCTCTTCTCCAAACCTCCCTCCCTCCAAAACCAACCCTGTGAAACTTGAAAATGAAAACTTGCACCTTCTTAGGAGAAGAGCTGGGAGCCTCTGGAGAGGGCTCTGCAGGCCGGCGGGAAGAGGCAGAGGAGATGGCGGCCTCTGCGGCCTTTTCTTCTACTGAAGCCGTCCTGCTCCTAGTCACTTCTTCCAGCACATTTGTCACGAAGTGCTTCACTTTAGAGCCTGAGACACATCTTGTTCAACTCCTTTCTTTTGTTACAAGTAGCAGGAGGCGTCACCGCCCTTCTTGTTCTTAGACTTTCCAGGAACTTTTGATTTCTCTTTCTGGTTTGAATTTCAGTGAGTCAGTCCCCAGCCTTTTGTAGAGTTCTACTGTTTGTAAATGGCATTTCAGTACCTGGTCATAGCAGTCTTTGTCACTTATTAGAGCAAGATTTTTCATTCCACTTCCCGTCATTTAAGTTTTGTGTTAAACAATTTTATTAAAAGTAATTATTCACTATAGTTTCCAGTTTGTTGAAATTTTATTTTTTGGTTACATACAGGTAAATCTCATAAGAGTTTTTGCCTGTAAGTTAGAATGTTGTAAAATTCTGTTACCGTAAGCCCATTCCTAGAAATTGAATTCTGTAATACTCTGCTGCAATAAATTATGAACATGAGGCAGGACTTGCACAATCTGATGGTGAGAGTGAAGTGAGCAGAATCAGGCCGTATTGAAAGTAGAGCTTTTTGAACGTTGTGTGGCTGTACCAGGTACCACCTGGTGGCTTCCACTTGGGGCAGAGCAGGAGAGACAGACGTTTTGTGGGGCAGCTGGCCATCTCAAAAGCTTCTGACCCATGCTTGCACCAAGACCAGCCCGAAGAAGTACCTGGTGGAGCCTCAGGGGCCAGGACCCTCTTCCGCCACATCAGACCAGCAGATATTTTGATATATGGTGGTTCCAATTCAAATAAAAAACAATTCTTAGGACACAGTAAGGGGAAGAAGGAGGCCGCAGGATTATGGATGATGAGCTGGGAGGGATGCTGGAGGCCATCCAGTCCAACCTCTTCCTTTTATAGAGGACGAAACAGCCTGAGAAGTTGAGTGACTGGACCAAAGGGGAAGGAGGGAAGAACCATTTCTGTAGTGCCTACTGTGTGCCAGACCTTGTGCTAAGCGCTTTATAAATATCATTTGATCCTCACAACAACCCTGGGAGGTAATCACTGTGATGACCCTCATTTTACAGATGAGGAAATGGAGGCAGACAGAGGTTAAGTGACTTGGGGCCACACAGCTAGGAAGGGTCTGAGACTTGATTTGCACTCAGTTCTTCTGGACTCTATGCATGGCACTCTTGTGCCCCTAGCAGACCATAGTCACAGTCTAATAAAAGTCAGAGGCTATATTTGCACCCACATTTTCAAGACAGATGTTATTCACTCACCTTTCAAGTAGAAAGGCTTGAGAGTAGTGGAAGAATATTGCTACTTGAAGCAGGATCAGAGGACAAAGGCCGGCCCTTGCTGCAGACATTGCATGGTGGCTTCTTCTGCCGCTTCCTCTCCTCCCTCTCACTTTCTTTCTGTTACTTCCTGAAAGTGCAAGGCCCCTCCTGGGCCCAGGGCCAGGAATGCTTGGCACAGAGGTTCAGCTCCACATGGGCTGGTTTGTCTACCTTGAGGCAGGGCCCCTCCCCTTCACCATCTCAGTGTGACCTCAGCCAGCAGCCTCAGGGGCCCCACCTGGCCATCCCAGTACTGGACCCACATGGGCAGTATCAGTACAGACCAGAGCCCCCAGTTTGGTTTGTTTTTAGATCTTCCCCATCCAGCTAAAACCACTTCTTCATCAGTAGAATCAGGCCCAGTGTTTTAGACAGAACTCTCATATTAAGATACGGCCATTTCCTCGTAAAATGGGAAAAGTATTGAATTGCTTTGTAAATTTTAAAACCGTCTCTATAGGTTTATTATTTTATAATGAAAACAATCCTTATTCTGCCCATTTTTCCTCAAAACATTTAAAACCTATAATATCCTCCACTGACACTTTAACTTTAGAACCTTTGAGTTCTCCTTTATCTGTCCACTCTGAGGCCCGGACAGGCATTTGTCCCATTGCACCAATGAGGGGCCTTATTTCCTTCAGAGAGGCAAGAGGTCACTGCCTCTTTGGGTTCTGCTGTTCAAAAAGGTTTTTTTTTTCTTTTTAATAAACTTAGTTTCTACTGAACAGAGTCCCAGGAGTTTGTGACCATGGAATGTTGGTTATTCAGAGTGAACATTTTATGGGTAGAGAACAGAGCATTCTTGGCAATCAAACAATGGTGCACGGCCACTTTCCTGGGTCTTTATAGTGAGCCCCTGGACACCGTGTCCTATTTGATGTGCAGTGTCCTGTGGTTTGTCATTTACACTCCTGGGGGTGATGCGGCTCAGCTACCCTTAGCAAACAGGACCAGCCGCGTGCGCCAAATTGGCCTGGGAGCCTTTTCTGTTGTGGCTGTGGCTGGCCAAGACTTGGTCTCCAATGACGTGGCTTTAGGGACTTGGTCTTCTCCATATTGGGATGGGTCATGAGAAGAGAGCTTTGATAGAGATTGAGGCCTTGTAGATAGTCCTTAGAGGCCATCAAATTCCATCTCATTGGCAATCCTCTTCATCATCCTCAGCACGTGGTCACTTGGTCTTTTGGAGGAGCCCTCTAGTGAGAGGAGAACCTGCTGTTTCCCAGAGCAATCCAGTTGGCTTTTGTCTAGTACCTGTTAGAAAATTTCCCCATATTTTAATTAGGTCTTCTGTGTCCAAGCAGGATAAGCTATCATGGGAGCAGAGCTGGAAGAAAACTCAGACGTGATCTAGGCCAGATTGCTCATTTTACCACTGAAGCTGAGGTCTGGAGTTTGTCAGGCCCTCATTCAGAGTCACACATGGTTTCTGAGATGAGGATTGAAACCGGGCTCTCCCTCTAAATCCAGCTGTATCTTCTGGTGGACTCATTTCCTCTTCCGCCTTTAACCACCTTTAACCGCTGCTCCGGCTCTCCCCCTCCCCCTCAGCCCCTCAAGGCTTGTCTCTTACTGGCCAGACAGCTGCTAGTTCATTGTAATTGAATTTTACCCATACACTTTCCCAAGTGGTAACTTATTTTATGATCATCTTCACAGAAAACCTTTACAAATATATGTTATATAGTGACCAAGTGTAACAGCAAGCACCCTAGCACACCCAGGATGGCTAGTAGCACAGGTTTTTGATCTGCAACAATCTTACTTTAATTACATACATACATATACATATAAAAAAATTGTGTGTGTGTATGCACACACATATAAAATATACTTAGTTGAGGAGAAAAAGTCAGCACCCTGAACTTAAGAGAAAATACAAATAAGTTACGAGCAGGGTAAAAAAAACCAAAATAACACAAATCAACAAGTAAGGCTTCTATCTGTCTGACCAAAGCTATACATACCAGAGAGAGAAGCACCAACATCTCAGTTTTCAAAGCAGGCCGGGGCGGGGGGTGGGGTTCATTGGCTACCCAGAGTCTCATCTGGCCCAATCACGCAACTCTTCCATAAGTGAGCCTCCCAAAGCTAACCTCAGAGTATATATACCCTTCTTCAGGGTCAGAGGACATCACAATCTTTGTGACTCACTGCCTAATTACAAAGTAACAAAAGATGTGGACCTTCCTGCAAAAACAAGCTTCCTCCCAGTCAAGCCCCTCCTGTTAGGTTCCATTTGAGGTGCAGGGGCAGGGAAGATCTTCAAATTCCCTTACTATTACACCAAAAGTCTTTGGTTTCAAATATCTGTTCTCTGGAAATAGTGTTTCAGTATGACTTTTACAGATAACTAGAAGCATGGGTATTTTAATGGGGGGGGGGGGGTGTTTTGATAAGAAAAAAAATTAACTCAAATTCCATCATTAGTATGAAAAACTGTTATTGTTTGCAGCTAGCATTAATATAGAAGCATTAATTATGTGTTTTATCTGCCACACTCAGAATTGTCTATTGTATAGACATAGTGTCTACTTTCTCTAAAAAGTTTGTCGTTTTCTGGTGGTATAGTCACTTTTGTTACAGATTTTATCCTGAAACATAGAAAATAATATCTTGTATAACTGAAGAATAACATTTACAGAGAAAGAGTTGGGGGGGGGCTTGCGTGCATGCGCACATGTAAAATGGTGTAATATGTGGTCCTTGAGGGGCAACAGGGTGGCCCAAAGGATAGAGTGTGAGGCCTGGCGTTAGAAGGACCTGAATTCAGATCTGGCCACAGTTAGTAGCTGTGTGACCCTGGCCAAGTCGCTTCACCTTGTTTGCCTCAGAAATAGCAAACTACTCCAGTATCTCTGCCAGTGAAACCCCAAATGGGGTCCCAGAGAGTCAGAAACAATTGAACAACAATGACAGCAAACAGGTTCTTGAAAGGAGGGGTTGTGGTAGGTACGCAGTAAGCGCTTGCTGCTTGCTGCTTATTTTACAGACGTTTATTACTGTGTGCAGTGTGTGATGTGCTATGTAGTGTATTTGAGAAATGGAAGGTGGAAAATCCAGTTGCTCAACTGACTTTCCGGGTTTGTACTTCATCTGACATTCATTTATAAAGTGTCCCTGTAATTCTCAAAATGATTTAACATAATAATTGTTAAAATGAAGATCTAAAAGGTGGGGAATACTTTTGAAATATTAGAATCAATGTCAAAAGTGTTTTGAAGACAATTGCTCTGTGGTTTTTCGAAAGTTGGCTGAGCTGCTGCATGGGTCCACACCTTTCCACTGTGTTAGGTAATAACCCAGGTCTTCTGCAATGAAAGCCTGGCATTTTTTCCACCCATGAAAATGGGGAAATTTTACAGCTATCCTTTATCTGATCCCTACTTTGCTTGAATGTAGAAATTGTTTCATTTTTTAATTTGGTGCCTTGCATTTAGTAGGCCCTTCATAAATTCCATTGATTTATTCCTCTCTCCTTGTGTTCTAATTTGAATTCACTGTCATTTGTTTGTTTTAGGTGAAATCTGTAAAAACCGGCTCAGTCTCTTGGACAATATGCTGCTGCTTATCCTACTTCTATATGGTAAGGCATTATTTGAATTTAAATGTGGAGGTTAATCTTGTTAGCAAATGAAATAGGAATATTCTTACATGGGGAACTTGTGCCATTTTGCTGGTGACTTGAACTTTTTTGGAAGAATTAAGGGGAAATTTTTTTTTTATTCTTACATCTGTTCTTTTCATTCACATGAAATTTTCTCCCAAATAGTCTATAAGGAAAAAGTTTTTGTTCTCACCATATTTAGGCAACTGTGGTATATCAAGTAAGTATTTGATGTTCCTTAATCAACCAGTTATTGAATATTGATTATGTGCCATGGGCCATGCATTGCTCAGCTTGGGGGCACCAAGAAAGAAAGGAAACCTTCCCTGCCTTCCAAGGTGGCTGACTTCTGTCAAAAGAAAACAAGGCAGAGGTTCCCATATATCCATAAATGCCAAGTGTCAGTGGGGCTTGGGCCCTGCCCTTTGCCCCAAGGACCTCCAACAAAGAAGACTTCAGGGAACCCTCCTTATAGCCAACATGAGAATGCACAGGGATTGCTTTACCGAGGACTCACTGTAGAGATGGGGAATTTTTGAATATAGAGTAACAGGTAATTGACCATGACAGCAGAAGTGTAAACTGTTCTCCCTCCTAGAATGAAGTGAAAGGAGATGAAGGCACATCTCTCGGTTCCTGTCAGGTTATCAAGGAAAAGTATCCCTTCTTATTTTTAAGGGTTAAATTAGAGTGTTGAGTCTGAAGAGGCTAAGGGAATCATAAGCTGTAACAGAAGATTAAGAATGTGGCAGAAGTGGGAAAGAGCAGGAAGACCCCAGAACACTGGGGCAGAGGATAGCTGTGAGAGGGGACCCTGGGTCCTTGTTAGAAGAAAGCTGCTATTTGTGTTCCTCAGGCGCTCATCAGTAAGGCTCATCCAGGGCTCACAGACACATGGCAGTGCCCAGAAATGGAAAAGAGGGCTATCTTTCATCTTAGTGGGGCACAGGACTGGAAGTGATGGAAGCTTTCCCAGGGCACCTCAAGCCTTGTAGCTGCTCCTCCTCTCTGGGTACTTAGCATCCTGGCAGAGGTTGCTTCCAGAAGAGACACAGCAGGCTCCCCTGAGCATGAACAGGTCAAGAGAATACACAGAAGATGAGGCAGAGACAGTGTAGTTTGGGTTTGGTTCTTTATCCATAGGTTAATAACATAGCTCTTATTAAATTATATTATACCTACCTGGAGAGACCAAAAAGTACTTTTAAAATGTCAGGAGATACATAGTGCTCTAGACGGCTAGCCAGGTAGCTATATACAAGGGCAGAAATTAGGGGCAAAAAGCAAGGTGAACTGTTGAGATGTCGAAGGGACTTAAGGAGCCTCCAGCCCAGCCTATTCATTGAGAAAACAAAGGCCAAGAGAATTTATGGGATTCATTTCCAAGGTCTGTTCTTGGCCCTATGCTATTCTAGCATTTATTTGTATATTCTGATATTCATCCGTTTATTCATTTACTCATTCATCCATCCACTCATTAATTTAGCTTTCCATTTATTAATTCACCCATTTATTTACTTCCTTATTTATTCATTCATTCATTCATTCATTCATTCATTCATGGCATGCTTGCCAAGTTCAGCCCTGAGCAAAATCAATAATCATGCGTCAGCTAGACAGAAATGACCATAGCTCCTGTCCTCAAGGCACTCATGTCTAGCGTGTGGATACAGTATGTATACAGGGGAAAAAAATCAGTGTGAAGTCTCTGTAGAGGAAGGGATGAGGACACTGGTGACAGGAGCATCAGGCTAGGTCTCCTGTGGCCGGTGGCATTTGAGCTAAGTCTTTAAGGACTCTATTAATCTGACGTGGGGGAGAGGAGGAGAGGGTGTGCCCTGGTGCACAGGCCATTCATAGAACCAGCATGTCAGCAGTTTGGCTAGAGCATGAAGAAGTATGAGAGGACTATGCACTTACCCTGGCGAGGTAGAGCTGAGTTGTGAGGGGCTTTAAAGTTAAAGGTGAGGGAGCTTTGTATTTTATTGTAGAGGCAAGAAGGACCCTCTAGGACAGCGGTTCTCAACCTGTGGGTTATGTTCAATTTGTAACAATGAAAATACATCCAGCATATCAGATAGATTCATTACAATAGCAAAATTACAGTTATGAAGTAGCAATGAAAATAGTTTTATGGTCGGGGGTCACCACAGTGTGAGGAACTGTATTAAAGGGTTACGGCATTAGGAAGGTTGGGAACCACTGCTCTAGGAGTTAGAGAACCTCTGCTAGGCAGCTCTGTGAAGGATGGATTAGAGAGGGAGGGGCAGGCAGCCTGGGAAACCAGTTAGGAAGTGATTGTAGTTGCCTGTGCCAACAGCAGGGAGGGTTTGAGCTCTGGTGGTGGCTGCGTAAGTGAGGAGGAAAGGGTGGATGGATGGATTCTTTTGCTGGCTTGTCCCCTCTCAAGATGATCATTCTGAAGACTAAAAGCTCATGGGACACAACGATGCCTGCCTACTGATCACATCGGACTATTCCTATCTTGTCTTGGTTTTTAGGGATTTTAATTGTGACTTTTTAAAAAAGTTTGATGCATTATCAGTTTGCTAATAATGAGGTCCTCATATCCTGTTGTACATGTAATAAATTGTAACTACATATTTAGAGTATTGGGAGTTTGACAACTTGAGATAAAGTTGACCATTCTGTCTGAACAAAGAATTTGTTAACCATATAATTTCTGAAATTAAGATTTCTGGGGGAGCGTGTGGCCTACTTAAAACAGTTCCACTTATTTGTCAGTCAGATGGTACAAGTTATTTTTGTCTCTTCGTTAAAGGATTGGACCTCTACTTGGCCACATGGTACTCTTTTTCTTGTACCTATAAGAATGTAGTAAAATTGCTTATTTGAAAGTGCAGAAAGGATTCCTTTAAACTGCTCTGTCTCCCCACCAGTCAGGGTGGAAATAGTAGAGGAGACCAGTCTCAAACTAGGGTCTTGCCTTGGGCTGTTGTTCAGCAGTGGAGAAGCACCTCCTCGATTAACAATTGATGCTGCTGTTCTGGGTGCGTTTTGCAGCTCTCCCCGTCCTCTTGTTGACCAAGTGGTTACAGATAACAGCATAATAAACAGGGTTGTTTTCTTGGCAATAATTTGCCATGAAATGAAAAGCAGATCGAGTTTTCTGTGAGTTTTTTTAAAGCAATTCACATGTGCTTTCATCTTAAGTGAAAATAATTGCTGTCTTTTTTCTTGTTTCCCAATTCTTTTTGCCTCTTAAAGTATGTACCTGTAAGCAAATTACCTGTGACTCCTAATCTGAGTTCTCTAATGACTAAAGGAATCTAACTTGAGTTTGGGTACTGGCTGACTAGATAGCCCTTCAACAAAACTTATAGGTCATTAAAAGCTGCTAAACCTTCTTCCCAGTAGAATACTCAGATTTCAAGTTTTTAATACTCAGATTTCAAGTTTTTCATCAGAATCTCTTTGTTACTTGGTTAGAGCATCAGGGACTTAACCAAGAATTTTTCAGTGTTTTAGTGAACTAGACAATCATCTCATTTTAACAAGTGTTTTTCCTCCCAGGTCTCTGCATGGGGCGGTTACGTGTTTATTATAAACCTTATTCCACTTCACGTCTTTGTGTTATTACTGATGCAGAGATACAGCAAGAGGGTCTACATAGGTGAGTGACCACGTGCCTTTGGCAGCCAAGAACTGATTCATGTATGCTTTTTCCTGAAAATGAGCATCTCACGGGTGATTTGTCACACCCCTTGCATTAAGGAAAAAATCCAAGCAGTCATAAAGAAACCTTCTTTAATTACTGGGTGATTTTTTTTTTTAACTATTAAATTTGTTTTCAGGTGAGTTTGGATTTGAATCTTGCAGTCTGTCCTATTAAATTTTTCTTACCCCTTGAAAAGCGTTTGTAGTATAAAGATCATGAACATCTTTCAGATTATGCACAATTTCCCCCACTTATTTAAATGAAGTACTTTAGTTCAGGACCTACCAGCACATTAGCCATGTGACCACAGGGAAAGCATGTAATTTCTCAGAGCCTCAGTTTCTTTACCTGTCAAATAGAGAAGATATCTATAGTATTACTTCACAGAAAACACTTTGTCGCTTTGAAAACATTCTGTTCATTTTTGCTGCAGCTACTTTGGGGAAGGGGAGTAACTGATTTTACACAGTGATGATTTTCAAAACTGAAGCAGATTCTGTTGCTTTGAAAAGCTCCACTTTGGTGACATATCCTGAGCCTTGGCTCTTCCTAAAGAATATTACTATAGTATATAGTATAAAGAAGAATTTTCCAAGAGAATCATTTCATAATAAGGGGACTAAACTGAATGATTAACAAAAGCTAACTTACCCTTGGAGATTGTCTTTTAGAACACAGATGGATCTGTGGCTAGCTAGCTATAAAAGAAAGCTTGTGCTGTAAATCCACTGATTTAATATGAACTTCATTCAAGTTTCTAATCATGTTTGGAAACAGTGACACAAATATCACTCACCTGCCTAAATAAAACTTTAACTTTTGAGAAATATATGCTATTTCCTTTAGGAAGATACTGTGAAGTTTGCATCTCACCCTATGATAGAATAATTCTTTGCCTTTCTTTCCCTTCTAGTTTTTGCCTTTTGTATTCATTTGACATCAGTCATTTCCCGATTACCCCACTCGTCACCCCCAATGAGGGATTGGGGGAAGCCTTCTTTGTGCCACACAGTTAAGCAGAAGGCACTCAGCACAATGCCCATACTTGACAGGAACAGTCCGTGAGCACGGCCGCTTTACGGCAGGGCAGTTATTCATCGGCAGGGCTGAAACGGGGCCTTTGAGTGACCTGGCCTTGGGCTGCATTTTGGTTTTTAAGTTTACATCAGTTTTGCCCTTTGTAATGTGTTTTGGGTCTGCCTTGTTCTGCACCCACTCTTACAAGCTGTCAGTTGTTTCTTTGAATTTAGGCCTCCTTTTCGGAGCACTGCTTCCTAAACAAATGAAGTACACAACTTGGCAAAGCCTTCTTCGCCACTCCTCCTAACCAAGCTGCGAAACCCAACCCTCAGAATATTAAACGCTTGGCTATTAGGTTTTAAGGAGATTTCTAAAAACGCTTTCCTAGCAGGTCTTAAGCAGTTTATGAACATTAATTTCCTTGTTACTAGGTTTGACGTCCCGTTTTTGTCCAGAGTTGCTATGCTACTGGAAAAATGAAAGCTCTTCATGTTGACATTCTTCTTGTAAATGAAGCCGGGGGACGTGAGGAGGTGGTGGTTCCCTGGACGCACAACTCAGTGGCTGGTAGGAGGGTTGGTTTTGCAGTTGTGCCAGTGGCAAACAACCTTGTGGGTTACTTCATCAACTCGGCTTGTAGTATTGAGGTGCCTCAGCAAGTAACCGCCATGAAGACGGGGGGGCAGAAGTGTAGCAGAGAAAATCCCGTGACAAAACTGACTGAGTTCTCCAGACGAAGGCAACATCCAGCGATGACTGGATCAGGGTTTCCTGGGTTCCTTAACTCCGCGTTATCTTTAGTGTCCATGTAGATCAGGCCTAGCTATGAAGGAAATCAGGCCAAGATCCAAAAGCTTGCAGACTGCTTGAAGAAGCTTGAAAGGTACTGGATATGACAAACACTGATTGAACTAGAAGTGAAATGGGCTCTCTCTTGACAGGAAGTGTCCCAAACCCCTGTTTTTGTAGTCACATCAGTGGCCAGATAGTGCAGGGCCAAAATGATCGCCCCTGGAGAAGAATGGGGTAGCTTCAGCCTGGCTTCTTTGAAGGATCTGTCAGCATGAGAAATCTGTAAAAGAACCGCATTGACTGTGTGGGGAGCAGAGAAGCTAGAAGATCCCCAGACTCATCCAGCCAGCAAACCCTCAGTAATTGGGGACATCTGCTAACACCACAGCTTCTGTTGTCCCACTTGCCTTCCTGTCAGCACAGACTGAGGCTCCATGGGTCTCCCTACTCTGGAGCCTGCTACCACCAATGGAAGGAATATCTGCACCACTCCCTGAATCCAGCAGGGCCTTCACTGCATCATCCCAAGTGCTTAGATCCTGATGGTGGTGGATGTTGAGCTGGAAAGGGATCTCTAAGGCATTTTTCAGATTGAGGAGGTGAAACCAGGGAGCTAATGAAGTGGCATGCCCAAGACCATCCAAACAGGTAGCCTCATAGGCAGAGCATGCACCTGTATCCGCTGTCTGCAGAGTCTGCTTGTTCCAGTGGGGGGGGCTTGTGTTATTCCAAGGACACTCACTCTTCAGTGTCCTCAGACACATCCCGGAGCCTGGGAGGGTCCCTTCTCAGACACTGGGCTTGGAGGCCTCTCGATGACCGTCTCCTGTGCTGCTGGAGAAAAGCAACAGCCCTTTACCATGCTGTGACTGGAGCGCCAGAGCCCCAGGAGCCACGGCCAGTGCAGTCTCTGTGGGATGCTTCTCCTCTTCCCTCATCTAGTACCTTGAAGTCTGGTCCTTCTGCAGCCTGGGCCAGTGACTTCCCCTGAGGGCATTTGGGAGCTGCTTTACAGGCTTTTTCCTTCCCACCTCATCAGGGATTTCAGCATCCCGTGTTAATGCCTCTCAAACACCTCAGTTTTCTTGTTCATTAATCATCCTCTTCAGTTCCCGTTCAGCTTCAGGGATGCAGTTTCCTTCTCTCTCTCCATCAGCTTGCACGGCCCTGCTTCTCATGTTCTTCTCTGCTAAGGAGCTCCTCCCCTCCTGTCCCTCTGATTCATCCTTCACACTGACCTCCGTCTCAGACCAGGGATGTCTGAGGCTGCATTCCTGACCCTTGCTCCGAATCTGCCTCTCCTTCTCAGAGTCCCACAGAGATGTTCTCGCCTCCTGCTGTCCACCAGCTTGGCTGCCTGGCTTGTGAGCTGGAGCCCTGCAGTCACCTCTTCTCTGCACTCACACAGGCCCCTCTCCAGATCAGGCTCTCTGCACTATCGGATCATTTCTTAATCAAGCACCTGCTTCCAGTGTGTCTTCCACACACCTGTTGCAGTAATCTTCTGAAGGTACAGGTCTGGCCATGTCACTTCTTGCATTAAAACATTTCATTGGTTCCTTTTTGATTCAAAGGAGATGTTTTCCAGGGTCATGAAATTCTTCTTTGAAGGATAGTCTCAATTTTTCTCGTCCATTTTGCTGATTCTGAAAAACAGGCTAGTAACAGCTAATTTTTAATAGTGAAATCCCTACAGTATAGATTCCATTTATTGTCTGGAGTGACAGCGCGGCATGGGGGACAGAGCCTCGGGCCTCTGTTCAGATCCAGCCTCAGACACTTGAGTTGCTGTGTGACCCTGGGAGGGTCACTTAAGCTCTGCCTCGGTTTCCTTCTGTAAAGTGGGATAATAATAACATTTACTGCCTAGGGTGGATATGAGGCTCAAATGTCATAATATTTGTAAAGTACTTGGTGCTTTGTAAATAGTAAAAGCTACACAGATGTCAGATATCATCCTCATTAATTGGGGACCATCATCATCAAGAACAGAGTGAGCCCAGCGATCCTTTACGCCACACCAGTGCTTTTTGATTACATTTCTTGGGATACACTGCATATAAAAAGTCCTTTAGGGAGTGAGTCGAGTCAGCAGGGTGGAGGTCACACTTTCCTGTTTGTGTGTGATGCCAGCAGCTGCCCTGCCTCTTCTGGTCTCAGACGAGAGGTGAAGGGCCTTATGCAGGGTCATGCAGCAGAAGAGGCCAGAGGCAGAATGCGAAGCCAGGGCTGGGGTTCTGCACCCCCCTCCCTGCCGTTCCATCCTTGACTAACGGTTTGGGGATTTTATCTCCAGTGTGCATCTCTGGTTTTCTACTAAGCCCAGTGGTCACAAAGTAAGATAATTGCAAAGCGTATCGTCAGAGACTGGAGAGGAATTTGCCATGTTAAAGATGGAGCAGCAGTTTTGCCTGAGACAGATCATCAGAGAATACAAAGTCTAACGTAGGTTTTGAATCCATATAAAATCTGAATTTACTTGTGGAAGGAAATGTAGCAAGACAACCTGAGCCAAATGTTTGGCCTCACCTTCTTTGGCTCTAGAGAGAGTGGATATTTTTAGATGATGGTCCTTCCGAGACAAGGCTCTAGAACTTCTTTAGACTAGGTTTCAGTCAGGTTTCATTACTGCAAGGATCCAGTGTGCTACATTCAGTTTGTTTCTGCTGTTTTTTCCTTGACCAATGTTTTCCTCCTCCCTTTTCTGGTGGGAATCACAGTTTTTCTACTTGTTTAAACAAATGTTTGGTGGGCATTCATTATGGATGTGGCAGTGTGTTAGGCCCTTTGGGGAAGATACAGAGGAAGACACGATGTGATTTCTGGTCTCTGGGAGGTCACAGTAATCAGTAAGAGGTCGGGTGGTGTTGTAGGTAGGCCCATGTCAACATCAGAAATCTGACGTGTGTGAGTCCTGAAGCCATGGACTGCTCTTGATTTTTTGGTTCCTCTGGCAAGGTTTTTAATGGTATGAATTACAGACAGTTTGCTCCTCATGAGTGCAGGGGACTTCTACCCGAGTTTCCTGTGCTTAATAAAATCATTAGTCTAAAGCAACAACAAAGGGAAAATTAGCACACCTTGAACATTCTGCACATCAGTTATAGGATTGCCCAGCACCACCTGTTCCTCTAGCCTGCATAGACTGTCGAGTGCAAGAGTGACTGAGGAACAGGAGAAACTCTCCCCAGGTCTTTGAGGCTGGGAGACATGGACAAGATTTTGCTACATCTTCTGCCACTGCCCCCATCCCCACCACGCACAGCCACCTCCTTGTTGCTGTGTTCTCTGACCATCCCACCTGCCTTCGTGTGCCTAGTCTGCTTCCTGTTTGGGGCCATCAGGACCAGACAGTGGACTTTAGCCTGCCTCCCCTGAACTTCTTTCAGTTCTGCCACAGTGTGACCTGTCCAGAGGGCTTTGGAGCTTCCATCGCAGACCACGGCTGTTATCTCTGAGCGCAGCAGAGGGGCCGAGGATATTGGAGCCTCCATGCACACGCCATTGGAGGGCTTCTAGGATTTACAGTGGAGCCAAGCCCTGGGGAGCTCTTCGGTACCCGTCCCCATTCTGAGAATCGGGGGCAATGTAAACTTATTGGTTAAAAGAAAAAAAACAGTAGTGTTTTGGGGAGATGACTGGTAACCTGCGTCATGTCCTGATGGTTAAGATTAGAAGCCGCCCCACAAGTATACTGGCTCGATTCATGATGCCACACATGTTAAATAGATTAGAGTTGACCAGTTTGTAATCTGTTCACTACACATCAAGTGCCAGTTATGTACATAGAGGCCTTGAGCTTGAGGCCAGGCGCTGAAGACCTAGTCGGTTTCTATTATTAACCATTCCATTATATCAGACTCTGTGTGACCTTGTGCACCTCTGTCGAGTTTTCTTTACTGGAGCTGTTTGTCATTTCTTCCTGGTGGATTAAGGCAAACCAAAGTTCAGAATGACTTGCCCAGGGTCACACAACCAGTGCATTTCTGAGGCTGGATTTGAACTCGGGTCTTCCTGATTCCTTTAGAGAGCACTTAGGGTTCCAGTAGTATAAACTAGTACATATTTTTTTTGTTTAAGAATTATAGGTAATGTTGACTTGTAATTACTGTAAGAAAACTATTTTGTAGGAGAAAGGCAAGTACAAAGTGTGTATGTATTTGAGGGATTTGGCAGATACTTCCTCATGGTGGTCTTTGGGCACACTGGGTCAGCTATGGGGTGTGGTCTTTTTCTTTTGGGAAATTCCAGGCCTTCTGCTCTCACAAAGTCTTTATTTTAAAAAATACCTTTTTATTTTTATTTATATCACCATCATTTTCCCCAGTATCCCTCCCCTTCCCATAACCATCACATAGCAAAATATTTTTTTAAGACAGAAAAAACATTAGCCTAAGTGATGAGTGTATAGAAAGCCCTCCCACTCCTGCCAGGGATGGACTGACAGTGTCTTTTCCAGTCTCTTGTTTCAAGCTGTGCATGTGCTTTATGATTTTGCAGCTTTCACATGTAATGCATGTGATCTGTCTGTGTCTATGGCTGTTGTCCCTGTGTCATTTTGCATCAGTTCATGTCTCTATCCAGGCTTCTCTGTACTTGTCCCGTTTGTCATTTCTCACAGCATAGGAATATTCTGATAAGTTCATGAGCCACAATGTGTTTAGCCATTTCCTCAGTTGTGGGCTAATTCTTTGCTTTTCAAAAAGTGCTGCTATAAATATTTTGGTGTAAGTGAGGACTTTCTTCTTATCAATGGCCCCTTGGAGTTTAAGCCCAGTAATGGAATCTCTGGGTCAGAGGATAAGGATAGTTTATTCACTTGATTTGCCTAATTCCAGATTGCTTCCCAAAATGGTTGTACTGGTTCACAGCTCCATCATCAATACCCAGTGTGCCCATCCACCCACAAGGCCTTCCACACTAGCCATTCCCATCTTTTGTTATCTTTGATAAGTCAGGGGCTGTGAGGTGAAACTTTAGGATTTTGATGTGCATTCCACATACTCTTATTTATTTGGAGTGTTCTTTCATAGCCTGGCAATTTTTCTTACAGCTTGTTCATATACTTTGACCCATCTCTCTATTGTGGAATGATACCATCATGATAAGATTTTTTTCATGTCCCCAACATAGCACTCTTTCAATGGATTTCAATGCAGCAGTTAAAATGGTAAAGATGAAATTCTTTTAGCTCTCTTGTCTGCCATTATCATTAGCACAGAAGATTCAGTGTCTGATAGATAATTAGATAATTAGTTAATTGATTGTTATTTGATGTTTATCATTAATCTTTCATATAGAGCCTTAGCTTCTGACCAGCCTGAATAGAAGTTAGGTCTGAGGAGTGTTGAAGATAGTTGACAGAATATCCTCCCTAAATAGAGTTTCCTTTTCATAGTGTTTAGTCCTGGGTTTTCCTATTTTTTTTTTTTAATAGCCAAACACCTGAGGAACTTGACCCTAAAATTCTGGTCTTTGTAGAATTGAAATGAGGATTGGAGATCTCCACATCTCCCATGTAGGACAATTTAAGCAGCTTGATGGAAGCTGGTCAGAGCTCATAGCCCAGTGCACAGGTTGCTTCTGTGGCGCCTCGCTGGGTGGCTGCGTCCAGCCTCGGCTTAGCAAGGACCAAATAGGTACTTGTTGACCGGTTGATCATTATAGAGCTGAAGCTTAGGACTGTAGACTTCCACTGCCAGGCAGGTCGCCGTTCTCACTGCAGAAATTTAAACGAGCCCACACCATCAAGGCTGTGTTCACAGGGCGGGCCTGGCCTCTGTTGTCGACTGCACCGTGCAGCATCATACAGCGCCCGGGACGTAGTAAGTGGTCAGACAGCTTGTGAGTCATGCTCCGTCTGAGCCTCTCACTTTGCCATGATAACCTCTTCTCTGCATCTTTTGAAATCAGCTTTTCCAGGGGTAGGCCTGTGCGCTGTGCCCCAGATCTCCATTCTTCAGCATTGTTATTAAAGGACATGGTCCCTCTCTTCCAGACTCTGTCATTCCTGATTTGTGTCCAGTTTTTCCTCCTGGCTCAGCAGTGAGTGCAGCCCTCAGTGCTTGGTCCGTACCTGGGATTTGCACGGCCCTTCTCACTCACAACACACTTCTCCGGCGTTGCCGTCTAGTTCTCCTGTGGGTTGGATCATCTTGTGGTTGTGCTAGCCAGTGTTCATGTAGCACTTCCGGGGTTGAAGAGCACTTCTCGGGTGCTCTCTGATTAGATCCAGCTAGTGAGTGTCAGGCAGGACTTGAATTCAGGTCTTTATGCCAAGGCCAACATTCTGCCTGGCATTCTACACATGACAAAACTAAAACTGGTCGTTCTTTTGGTGCATTCTTTAGAAAATCTCAGGCATTCGACAATAAAATTCAAACCAGATGTTCTTTCTTAGTGTTGCTTCAATGGATATTCAGAATTGTGAATTTTGTGAAGGTGAGGTCATGGCCCAATCAGATCTGTTTGGCCCTCCCTTCACCATCTGTGTGATCTTGGCAGATAATGGAACCCTCTGAATTTGTTTCCGCATTTGTATAGTGGGAATCATGGAATGAGAGACCCTAGCCGGTGGGCCTCAAGTCCAGTCCATAAAACCTCCATTTTCTCCCTGCTGTTTCTAGCCCCAGGCCTGCTCCACCTGCTGCTTTGCTCCGCCCATCTTGCTTTTCCTGTCTGGGACCCTTCCCAGCCATGCCCTTCCTGCTCTCAGCCAGGCCACCCTCATTCTTGGGAGCGTCCCCAGTCTTCCTCACAGGGTTGCCGTATCAGAGGAAACAGTGGAGGTGAAAGCTCTCTTCTAATTAATCAGAGAGTGCTAGGCACGTGTGAAGCCTTCACCATGAAAGCGGATAGTAGGAGTTACAGTGAAGGGCGCTTACCCAGCAAGGAGGGGCTTCTCTTCACACTGTAGCTGCTAGGAGGCTTCAGTCCAACCTCAGGTGCTTAAGGAACTTCAAAATGACTGATTTTTGCAGTGAGGAATAAACGTTGTCAGAGCACACTGGTGAACACAGTAGGAAATCTCTGAGGAAATAAATAATACAGAAGAACTTGGGTCATTTTCGTAAGGCTCAAAGCCCTAAGAAACTGTGCAGTCTTTAATTATGTCAGTATCGTGGTTGTAATGACATTAACCAAGACACAGTGTAGGGTTGCACGCCTCTTATTTCATGGAGCAGCCTCTCTTTACGTCCTGATGCTTTGGGGGGGGGGGGGGTGCTGCATTTGGAGTCTCTCCCACTTCTGGTTAAAGAGTCACAGCAGGCCCCCAAATGCATATTAGGGGCCTCAGGTGGTTTTGTTACTCATAGCAGAGCTGAGGGCTTAATTGCCCTACAGACATAATAAACAAAATCATGCTTTTTAAATGGAGATTAAGAGGTCTAAATTGTCCTTCCTTCCTTGGATGCATGATGTTTTCATTCAGAATGATTCCTTAAAGGTGATTTTTAAAAAAATCTTTGTTCTTTGGCCTCAGTAGCATCGGGCTTAAACATACACTGAAGTGCTTACGAGAATTGGAAGGTTGAGTTTGAGAGGTTGATGTGCAAAGGCAGTCTCAGAGCCACCTTGTTGACTGCTCACTATGCATGACTCATCACAGAGGGATTTTTTCAGGACTTTTTTTTCTTACTTGCTCATCTCATAACATTTTTGTTCATTTTATCTGGAAGTGAAGTTGTATGTATTTCTCTGCTATGGCTTGTTCAGTCATGCAGCTGTGTCCAATTCTTTGTGTCCTCATGGACCAAAGCATGTCAGTGCTACCCATGGCAAAGGTATTGGAATGGTTTGCCATTTCTTTCCCCAAACAGAAGTTAGGGGGCTTGCTTAGGGTCACGCAACTAGTAAGTGGATATGGCTGAATTTGAACTCAGGTCTTCCTGACTGCAGGCCCAGCACTCTATCCACTGAGCCACCTAGCTGCCTCCTGTAATGGATAGTACTGTGCATTATTAATGATGAGTGAATGAAAAGCATTTATTCAGCATTTTCTATATGCCAAACACTGCGCTTGGTGTTGTGGATACAAATAATGATTGCAACTAGAATAAGAAAGCTGTCCCTGCTCTCAAGAAGCTCACACTCTCGGCAGAGAGTTGGGCTGCAGCTGCCTGGATTTTGTGAAGATGAGTCTTATTTCTCTCAAGCCAGGAGCTGGTATAGCTAGTTAAGTCCTCGCCTCACTGCTCCTACCATTTCCTCCCTCCCTCTCTTTCTCTCCTTCTCCCTCTCTCCCTCCCCTTCTGCCCCCCCCCCCCCCACTCCCCATCCTTCTCTCTCCCCGTCCTCCCTCTCTTCCTCCACCCCATGCCCCTGGTAGATTAATCTGCCTAAAACACTGCTTGACTCATGTTACCTTCTGCTCTCAAACCTTGTGTCTTCCTCTTGCTCACAGGCTCAAATTCATGCTCTTTAGGTTGATATTTAAGCCCTTCTGCGGTGGCTTCAGCTTCCTTATTCCTCCTCTAAGGGGCTCCCTTTGGGTTGATTTGGGCCATTCTTGTTGCCTGGATCAGACCCATTCACACGATTCCCTCCATCAGAATCCTCCCCTTGCAGCCCAGCTCAGTGCTACCCCCTCTGTCTCCTTGGAATGTGCAGGGGATTTATTAATCTCTTCATTTTCCTGAATAATCGATTCGTCTGATTTTGAAATGTACAAGAGAGACCAAGCTAGCACCGAAAGGTGCGGGAATGCCCTCGTGGGCTTGATGGAAGGGGGTCGCTGCCCCAGGCTGGCAGTATTCGTGGACAGGGCCGTGAAAGACCAGATGTTATGCCAGGAAACCGTTTTAATCAGAAGCTTCTAATTCTTGTCAGACCTTTTATCTCCTCTGCTGTCCAGAGTACGGAGTTTGGCTGGGCCGGCAGCATCTTCTGAGCTCTCCTGCCTTTCCTCCTCTGGTGAAGGGGCCGTTGTAGGACATTCTCCCTGCGCCTTCCTCCTTCCTTCCCAGAATAGGGGCCTTCAAGCTCCCTCAGAGCAGCCCTCTCTAGCTGACTTTTTCCCCTTTCCCTTACTCGATTCTTCTGATAAGAAATAAAGAGGTTTGGGGTGAGGGGAGGGTTGGGTTGGTGTGGGGGGTGCTTGTTTTTTACATTGCTATTTGTGTTCACAGATATTTGAGGTGATTTCTAAACACTTAGAGCTGTGCTCAGTTGGAGAAATGGTATTTAAGAAGTAGACAAAACCAAAGCCCAGCATGTGACTCGGAGGCATTTTTCTTGTGGTGCTTTCTGTACATGCATTCAGTAAATACCAAACAGAAATGCAGTGATGAATGCCAATTACTCTGGTTCCACAGGATGGCAGTGTTGTAACATTTTCATGATATAATGAATGATTTACAACAAAGTCATAGTGAATTTTCTTAAAGTTAACAACTTTCGTAGCAAGCCCCTGTTCCCTTGTCTGAAGAATGAGAAGAGAAAGCCCTTCATGGAGAGCAGTGTCCTCAGAGCCCCCAAAGACTCTTCCAGCCAAGGGGCGTTGGTGACCAAGAATCTTGATGGTCGGGTGTTGGGTTGGGCTCTTTGCAGCAAGATCGACAGTTGTCGTATTAACTTCCTGTGGGGTGCATGTGTGAAGAAGGGAAAGTGGGATGTCCTTGGGAGCCCTTGGGTGGCACAGCACATGCTGCCTCTTAGGGTCATTTGTATACATGGCTTCCATCCCCAGAAGGCCTGGGGCTGTTTCAGCTCCTCAGTATTCTCCTGCTGACCACACACTGGGCATTCAGTATATGTAGGCTGACTTAATGGAATACGCAGAGCTTAGGAGAGCTGGGAGGTACAAAAGAAATGATACCATGGACATTAATAGATAATGTTTAGATGGCAGATGCTATAATAAAACATGGCGAAAGGTGGGAAGGGCCAGGTTATGGAGGCTCTAAAAGCCCAAATGGGACTTTCTGTTTGACTCTGGAGGCATTGGAGGGGTAGGGGAGTTGACTGAATGGGGAGGGTCGGTTTTACATTTTTAGGGAAAAGTGACAGGGATACAAGAGAAGGGAATAGTTGAATCACAACAGCTCTAGTTGAGTCCAGATGCAGAATGGAGAAGAAAGGTAGCCAGTGCAGGAGGTCACAGTGAATATGAAGGCCAACAAATTGTGATCAGATAGAGGATTTCAGAGTTACTTATCATGGAAGGGAGGGTATGGCCATCTCTGTGCATAGCTGGGGGGGTCACAGGAAGGAGTAAGTAAGTTGACGCTGCGCCTCAGCAGGCTTTGGCGACATGGGGGGCGGGGAGTCCAGAACAACTCCCAGGTGGAAAGCCTGAGGGACTGGGAGGATCGGAAAGATAGGAGGTGGGGAGGGTTTGGGGGAAAGATCATGAATTTTGGGGCTTATTGACTTTGAGATGTCTACTGGACAGCTAACACAAGATGTTTGAAAGGCAGTTGGAGATACAGGAGTGGAGGTCAGCAGAGAGGTTAGATCAGGAAAGGTAGATTGGAGAAACATCTGCACAGAAGTGGCAGTTCAGTCCGTGGGAGCTGATGAGATCTCCAAGTGAAGTAAAAGAGAAGAGGGCCCCAGGACTCTGGTCTGTCCTAGTGTAGACAGTTTGTACTATCAGAGGATTTCAGATCTGAAAGGGATGGCTGCCCCCAATGGCAAACAGTGGCAATACCCCCTCCTGACTGTGTGCTCACTGCCTTGGGCTGCCCACCCTCATACTACAGGTCACTTCATTTCTGGCCACCTTAGTCTGTTCAGGTCAGCAGATGTACTCGGTGCCTGCCAAGTATGTTTTCATTGGGGTGGTTGAGAATGTTCTGCTTTTCATTTGGAGCCATCCTGGCATTAGGAAGTTGGTGCCCAAGAAGCCTCGTTAATTCTTTTTTTTTTTCTTTTTGGAGGGGGGAATGCAGGGCAATTGGGGTTAAGTGACTTGCCCAAGGTCACATGGCTAGTTTTGTGTTAAGTGTCTGAGGCCGGATTTGAACTCGGGTCCTTCTGACTCCAGGGCCAGTGCTCTGCTTATTGTGGTACCCAGCCACCTTGTCAATTCTTGAGAACGTTTCTTGGTGTCTGCAGTTGAGTCACAGAAACTTTTCTCCTGGCTCCTAAGCTCTTGGAGGGTTGGGATTTTGCATAATTTTTCTTTGTTCCCCATGGAGCATCAAGGGGGGTGGTGTTGGTTTCCCTGGTGCCCAGAGGTCCTGTTGGCCAAGACTGCAGCTCTTTCTTTCTTTCTGGGGCAGACACTGACTTTTCTCCAGCCCGTGGTCTCTAGACTCCCCCGTGACACCTTGCCTACCCTTCTGTTTGAACTTGTCACAAGGAAATCCCTTCTAACATCAGCATGCGTCACGTTACTGTTTCAACATGGAGCCTTTCCTGATCCAGCTGGAAATAATCTCAACCTTCTTTAAACTAGCCTTTGTTTTCCCAGTTTTACAATAGAGGTGATCATATTTGTACTTTGTCACTGGGCTGTGATGAAAGTGCTTTGTCAGCTTTAGAGGGTGATGACAAAGGTAGGCTTTTACTTTCTTGTTCTCCTTATTGCACCTGGTAGTACAGTTGCTTGTGGATGGAGATGTCCTCTCTTCCCTAGTTCTAGGGAGACGAATGATTCAGTAAGTGTTCATACTTTGGCATGACTGCCTGTCCATAGCTCATCCCTTGTGTGGTTTGTGGCTTCCTAGATGATCCCTGCCCATCTTTCCAGGCTCTCGGGACCATAGAGCTAGGAGGGACCTGAGAGATGGTCCATTCTAAACTCTCATTTTGGAGATGGGAAAATGAAGGAGCAGGAGGCCTCAGGCTCTGCTCACCCTCAGTGTATGCAGAGTCTGTATTGGGTTCTGAGTTCATCGTCCACAGCCACCCCTGCTGATGGCTTTCTTTTTTCTCTTTCAAGGAATGTATTCTTTCCTATCCAGTTTGGCTAAAATTAGGATTCAGTTACTCTGTAGTCTGGTAGCTTTTGATGCTGTTCAGGATAATTCACTCCATATTTTAAATAAAGAAACAAGTTTATTTGCAAAGCCCTTGATGGTGCTGGTATACCTAGCCTGATATACTTGGTGTATTCCTAAAAATCCAAGCACATATAGACATGGGAACATTTTAATTTTAGAGATGCTTCATTGCAGATGAACCTGAAATGGATGGCTCCTCCTGATGGTTGTAATAACAGCTGCTTAGTAACCTTTTGGTAAAACCAAGAACCCTTTATTATTATCCCAGACATAACTGTTTTGGAAACTCTTCTTTAATTAATATAGGACACACATACAACCTACATTAAATTGCCTATCTTCCCAGTAAGGGTGGGTGACAAGGGAAGAAGGGAAAGAATCTGGAATTCAAAGTTTTAAAATCAAATGTTTTTTTAAAATATTTTTATTATTATTTTGCATGCAACTGGATCATGAGATATGCAGGCACTGGAACATGGAGATCCATCTTGCCCTACTAGAAAGTTAGAGGGGAAATGGGGGGAGGATATAGGAGAGAGCAGATTGGGGGAGGGGATATTCAGTAGGATTACTGTTTTGGGGTGGGGGAAAGATGGGGAGAAAATTTGTAACTCAAAACCTTGTGGAAATGAATGTTGTAAACTAAAAATAAACATAAATTTAAAAAATATAGGACACATATGTACTCAGTGCCATATTGGATTTTTAAAAATTTAATGTTTTGTTTTTTCCCTAAATTACCTGTAAAAGCAATTTTTAACATTTGTTTTTAAAATTTTTTGAGCTACAGATTCTCTTCCTTCTTTCCTCCCTCCATCCCCCTCTCCCCTGGGCCCCGTTAGATTTTTCTAAAAGTGCGGAAATAAAGGTTCTGATTGGAGCCACCTGCCTTGCTGTTGGTCAGTGTCCTGCAGTGACTTTTGTCTTAAAAATATTAAACACCTGATTGACATTTTTCTACTCAGAAATAGTATTGTGTGAATAACTAGCTGTTTAAAATGAGACAAGGTATCCTGGGATTTTTGGAATCAAGCAGCTCTACATATTTATGCTCTCATTGGTGAGAAGTTGGTGTGATAATACGTGTGTTTAGGATTAATAATGCCCTAACTTTAAGCTCCTAAAGGACAAGAAGAATGAATCCCCTCAGCTGTCGTGCTCTGTACCTGCAGACACCTCGGCATCTGGGAGATGGGTAACATGAAACCATGCTCGGCTCTTCTTGTGAGGGAGCTGCAGCCTGTTGAGGTAGAGAGCAGACGGACCACTGCTGAGCAGCCCAGCAGGACCATCAGCAGTGCCCTGAAAAGCTCAGAGCTAAAGGAATGTGCTGGCGGGCAGGCAGCAAGTGTCTTGGTTTGATACAGCAGTAATCACAGAATATCTGTCCAGGAGAGTCTGTTTTCTTCCGAGACCTATAACTTCATTGGTAAAAGGAAACTGCCAATATCGTTTAATAATTGTTTAGGAACGCCCCAATCACATAGAAGAGTATCATAAAAAAAAGTCCTATGAACAAACCAAACGGTCAGCTCAGCATTTCAAGACAGAAGTGGGACAGTGTGTCTGCATGAAAGTCTGCCGGTGCTTGTGAGGGATGATTTAATTTGCTTCCCATTTTGTCTTTGTAGCATATAGCACTTTCTACATTGTGGGTCTGATACTGTCCATGCAAATTCCTTTTGTGGGATTCCAGCCAATCAGGACAAGTGAACACATGGCTGCCGCAGGTATGAGAAGTTGGGGGTTCTAATAATTGGCTTTTTTCCTGCTTTTGACTATCTGATTTTCAGTTGTTGCTGTAGTTGGTTGATACATAAAATTATTGGATCTAAACCCTTGAGTTAGAAGAAAGAGTTGAAATACCATAGGGCTTTTTCTGGCCACACCCAAAGTTAGGACCCCACCTCCAAGCCCCTGGAATTGCTCCCTGAAACACTGTCTGATAAGTTCCTGTAGATGGTCCTGCCTAGGCACAAGGCAAGGGAGTATCTCCACCCAGAGTAGAGAATAAAGCCCCTTGTCGTTGCATCGTTCCCACTATCTTAAGCAACCACGCTTTCCCAGTTAAACCTTGAGAAAATTCTCAACCTTACTCCTGGGCAGATTTTTAAAACATGCCCACATGTGGTCAGGAGCTCTTGTGTCGTTTTCAAAAACACTAGGTGGATGAAAAAGATAGCTCTCCTCACTTAAAGACATTACTTTGAAGCACAAGAGAATTCTTCCTGGCAAGTAGAGCTAGTCTTTCTTTAGAAATAAGTACTAAGTCACCCTTATCACTGGTGTTCTCTTGTGCATTTGTGCATTCGGGTACTGCTTTAGAAGAAAAAAAGACAGCACTGCAGGAACCTCAGCCCGTGTTTGTTTTGTGTGCACCTGACCTTGGCTCCCTGGCCACAAACACACTCTCAGTACGGTGCAGCCTCTTTATTAATTGCTTGATGAACAGTTCCATATTTAACGGGTTTGGCTACAACATTTAATTATAATTGGAGTTTTGTTGGTCTCATTAAAAGAATTCCCTCAGTGCTAAGTGATTTCATAAACAGTATGTTGAGCAACTCCCCCCGCCCCCGTTCGCTGTAACTGCCTAACGTTCACCTGGCCTGTCACTGTCAGCTCATCCATTGACCACTTGGTCATCTTGTGACATTTTTTTGTAAACGTACACATGGGGTTGTGAGTACAGCCAGTGCCATTTGTGTGTGATCATAGCTGCGTTGACTTTGGTACTAATTTTCCCTTCATCTAGATCCTTGACAGCCTAGATGTTATAAAATATGCACAATAATTGGGGGAGTAACACTCATTTTTTATTCAGTGAGATACTTTAATTCTGGCTCTTATTTTATGCAATTTGAGGTATTAATTCTTTAAGAGAATTTATATGTTTATTTTTTATTTCCCTGCCCCTTCATTTTAAATCATTCTAGTCAACCTTGTTTATTGCTTTGGCTTCCAGAGCAGGTATTTCCAGTTTAAAAAAAAATTAATCAAATTAAACATACTCTTCCTTTGTTCTATAAATGTTAACTGTTTATCAGTCCTTTAGGGTTCTCCAGATGGTCAAAGATCCATCTTCTTTTCTACTAAAACAAAGCAATGTAAGGGGCTTTCTTTTCTGATGTTTATTTTCTTAGCTGGCATCTCACTGAAGGTTGTAGAGGGTGATCATTTAATGTGGGGAATGGGATCGATGTATTCAAAGCATAATTTATCTTTCCTGGTTTTCAAATGAAAGTAGCCTATATACATCCAGAGAGGGGTTTGAGAATAATTTTAGGAGCAAAAAGAACCTGCCTGGCTCATAAAGGATTTTCTGGAGAGCCAGGTTAGAATGAGCAGATGAGATGTCTCCTCTTACCTAGTAGAGCTGGAGTCATTAACATATTCCAAAGGCAGTCTTAATTTTGGTCATAATAAGCATCTGATATTTTTTTAAACCCATAGATAGACTCTGAAAAGGTTGTTTTTAAATGGGTTTCCTAGAAGCTACTCTAAGAAACTGATGGCTTAACCTATGGGATGGTACCAGCCCCTAAACACATTTTTCCCTTTTCTTTAGGTGTCTTTGCACTGATCCAGGCGTATGCCTTCCTCCAGTATCTCAGAGATAGACTGACAAAGCAGGAGTTTCAGACCCTTTTCTTCCTGGGAGTGTCCCTTGCTGCAGGGGCTGTGTTCCTGAGCGTGATCTACTTGACTTACACTGGTGAGTGGCATCAGCACTGGCAGCGATCTCGTGGACCATGTGGTCCTGCGTCTCCTTGGAAAAGAATCCCATCTGTGACACGCTCAGTAGATGGTCTGGGCAGCCTCGGCATGGCTGCCACCATCTTCTTGTGGGCAGCTGAGAGTGCTAAAGTGTTGGCCAACATGGAACATCTCTTGGAGTCTTTGAAACTGTACCCGTTCTTTAAATATACCTTTCAGGCGACAGTCCTTCAGAGACTGGAATGCCTTTGACATCTGGTGGCCTTCCTAAAATGTGACCACCAGAACTAAACACAACGTGCCAGATGTAGTCTGGGTGGGCCACTTTTCAGGGCCACCAGCCCCTCTTTATTCCTAGAAGTTTTTGTTTTAAGGTTTCTTTAGAGGAGTTGGGAGGTTTCAGAAAAGGTTTTATATATCAAGAAGAGGCTTGCTCATAGCCAAGACCTTTCCTAGTCAGGAAAAGTGTCCTTCCTTTTCCAAACACAGGCAGCCAGCCAGATTTCCTGTCCACAGATACTCAGATTCTTCCAGGACTCCATGACCTCTCCAAGGGAAGCTCTTCCTTGGGGAGCTTTGTCTCTCCCCAATTCCCTCCGTTCAGAGCCTCCTGGTCACCATCTTTTGCTCCTCACTTTGATGAGTCAGGATTCTTCCTGTAGCAGAGCTTTGCCTCCATGTTCCTGTGGGCTGCTCAGTTTTCTGCCTTTACCCTGGCCCCTCCTTCCTGCCTCTCTGTCAGTGACTGCCCCCTCCGTTCCCCCTGTCCATCCTAAGTTGCTCCTTCTCTCTCCTACGGCATGATCTCATCACTCACCTCTAATCAGCCCCCTTCTCCACAGCTTCTCTTTTGCAAGGCCCTTGCGTGGCTCTCAGCATGTCACTCCTTATTCACTGAAAGACTTACACGGATTTCTTTTGCTCTTCTGAGCCTCTTGCTTGTCCTCCGTCCTCCTTTCTACTCCATCCCAAGGTTCCCCCTCTTCCTCTTCCCCAAGGTCTACATTGCATTTGTTGAAGTCTTCTTGGAATAGTCAGATAAACAATAGATTTGGACAAAGGAGAACCTGATGACAAAAGACAGGTCTTTGACTCTCTGAGTCTCTGGGGTCCTCATCTGTTAGGCAGAGATGCTATATGCCATGGTTGTGGGAGGGAGAAAGAAATGGAGTTTCAACTAGACAAGTGATTCATTTAGCGTTGCATGCAGATGCAGAACAAGGCTTTTGGTAGTCAAGGACACCATTCATATAGTTTGGAAGGATTGAAACAGGATTATTGGGATTGAGGGTATTGGGAAACACTGAAGTGAGAAGGAAAGGGGTAGTTTTGTGACATTCCTTAAGTTGGGGGACCTTTGGGAGGGGGAGTAATCTTGTGACTTCTCCAAAATCAGCTGACAAGTAGCTGAAACTTAGCTTCACAAAATGGAGTCACTAACTTATTCTTAATGTAACAGTGAGAATGAAATGAGATAATGTGTATATCAAGTGCTTTGAGAACCTTAAAAGTACTAGAAGCATCGTCTGTTATTCCTGAGCCATTGTGGTCCTCAATCATGTTCCATCCCCTATGTTCTCCTCGCCAACCTTAGACCTTTGCTAATTTTCTTTTTCTTTTGTCTCTGAGATTGACTCCCTTTCTGTCAGTGTTGTCTCTTCAGTATACCTAGACGTACCTTCCTTATATACCTTATATACCTATATACCTGCCCATACCTTCTTTAGCATATAAAAAGAAACCCTCCCTTAACTCTGCAATCCCCAGAAGAGGAATTTGTATAGCTGCCCACTCCCTCTGCAGCCTACTTTCTATCCCCAACACTCCACTGAAATTGTTTCCCCCAACGTTCAAAATGTTGGCATTACCCCAATACTTCCCTCTCCCTTCTTCTCTTGCCACCCCCAGTCTAGTTGCTAAGTCCTGCCCTTTTCACTTCAACAATAGTTGACATCTCTTCCCTTCTTTGTACAGTCACTGTAACCACCTTAATCAAAGCCTTCTTCACCCCTAAGATAGTAGAACTGTTATGATGATGTTTTGACTTGAGTCTCCCCCATTTCCAGTTCAGTCTTTGCTATCATGCATCAAAATCTTTACAGAATGCAGATCTGATCTTCTTATATCTGTTTTTGAAGTTTTTGTTGCCTACCAATTAAAGTAAAAACACTGGATCCTGGTATTCTCGGCCTCCCAAAATCTCTGACCCTATCAGGGAGCCATGATGGAGAGCATTTAAAGAGGCAGAAGCAGAAACTTTGAGTATTCAACAGACCATGCAGAAAGAAAGGAGAAGTCAAAGGGACACGTCACAAGCCAGTCATTGTAGTGGGGATCTGATCTGGTCAAGCAGCTGAGCGTTTCTAAAATTACTGCCTTCAGTTCTTCCATCTTCATTTCCTATTTCTTTCCACCCAGTGAACCTTCCCTCTTTTCTCATTCTTCTGGATTCCTCATAGTTGTCATTTCTGTAGTGCCATAATATTCCCTTCTATTTTTGTCTCACCATTTGTTTTTCCCATTTGCCCGCTGATAAACATGTACTTTGTTCTCATCTCTGGTACCACAGAAGAAGTACTACAGTGAATGTTTGGGGTGTTTGGGTCTTTGATGTCCTTGGGGATATATGTGACTATACATGAAGTCCTGGGTTACGCGGTTTGGACATTTTGTTGTTTTCTCACTGCGATCCTCAATTGTTTTTCAGAATGTTGCACCAGTTTACAGCCCTGTGGCTAATGTGTTAGTTTGCCTGTCTTCCCACAGTCCTGGCGACATGACCCTTTCCATCTTAAGTCCTCTTTGCCACTTTGTTGGGTTTACCATGTTGTGATTGGCATCTCTCATTAGTAATTTGCCTCATCTTTCATCTGATTGTCAATAGTTTACGTTTCTAAGGGAGCTTTGTGCATTTTGGTCATCAGACTGAGGACGGGGCCAGGGCCTGGACTTGTCATTTCACTGGTAATGGATTGCTCAGGTGAGGAAACCATTGACCAGTCCAGGTCGACACCTTCCCTTCAACTTCTGGTGTAAGACTGTTGGTGCAGATGGGTCAGAGGCAGGACTTGAGTCCAGGCCTGGTGGCTCTAAGGCTGAGTTCTCTGCCCACCACCATATTGCCACTCAGATTGTCCTCAGAGATCGTTGATGCAAAGGGCGTTTCTTCCTTATCCTAACTTCATTGATCCTTTTTGTGTGTATACATTTAGCTATGATTTCTTGACTTGCCGTAGTCATTTCATTTTTCTAAAGATAAAGAAGCTGACAATGAGACATCTTATTCAGAGTCTGATTCTTACAATAAGGAATAAACTAGTTGGTGGGGTGGAAGTGACAGATGGAAATGTTGGAAGGATATTGAGGATACATTTTAGAACTGGTGACAAAGGAGTGAAAAGGCTGATAAAGTCTGAGATGGGCCCTACGTTTTCAGAAAGCAGAGAAAAGTTAGGAGCAGAATCAAGATGTGAGATTTGTGGGCTGGGGGAAGAGTCAGCTCATTCAGGAATGAAATCTAACAACCATTCTGGGAGAGGGTTAAAGAGAGCTGTGTGATGCATTGCACATGCTGGGTATCATCTTGAGCCTGCACAGACAGAAGGGCAGGAAGTTGGGGGAGGGAGAGCAGGTGTGGCGTGGTCCAGGGCAGGCAGAGCCAGGGCCAAGCTGAGGAAAGCTGGGGTGAGAGGCATGTTGGGCTCAGGAAGGCTGAGGCTTCTCTTTCAGGGACATGTGAGGGCATGGGGAGAAGATGGAGTCTGTGCTCTGTCTGGGGACGAGAGAAGACAACAACTGGCCTTGGAGTTGGACTTCAAGAGAAGTAGGAAGGAGAATGATGGCCCAGGGTCATTGAATCAGTCAGTGCTGACTCCATAGGCCAGCCGCTGTAACCTCAAGGAGCGTACCTGTTAAGGAAGAGGATAGGGACGTACAAAATATGTGCAAGCAGAGCCAGCCCGGAGAAAGGGCCGGAGAGCAGAAGTGTCTTTGTGTTGAGGAGTGAGAGCATTCCTGGCATGAGGCACAGCCTGGGGCACAGGGAAGGGGGAAGGGGGTGGGAGATGAAGCAGAATGAGGAGGAACAGCAGGAACCAGGGTGGTACAGTTCATTGCAGGGTTGGGTCATGAAGGACCTTGAAAGGACCAGAAGATGTGACTGTGGAGTGATTCTCAGTCGTGTAGACTAGGAGAGGATTGATTCCCCCCTCCCCACCACACTCTCTCACTTCTCTTCAGGTTCTCCCTCTTTACTCACTCATCATCTGCCTCATGCAGAAAACCCCCTGACTCCACCCTTCCATCCCCAGTCAGTGTCCTCTATCTCTTCTGCCCTTCATGGCTTCACTCCTCAGAAAGGCCATCTGCAGACAGGAGGTGCCTGCCTTCTCCTCCCTCTCTCTTCTTAGCCCTTTTTGGCATTAACGTTGCACCAGAACGGCTCTCTGCACAGTGCTCTCTCAGCTGCCCAGTCCGGTGGCCTTTTCTCCATCTTCCTTCCTGGACCTCTCTGCAGCTGTGGAAACTGATGATGCCCTAAAGTCTCTTCTTTCTTCTCATCAAGAAAGGAGACCTGCCACTGGACAGTAAACCTAGATCGTACCTGAGCGTGGGGAGAGTCACAGTCTTCACCCGTGGAGGGACTGACGACTCTGAAGTCTCAGCATTGTGGCGTGGGCTTCCTGGTTTCTCCGTTTCTCCACAGATGGTACCACTTGGCCATAGACCTTACTTTGCTCCAAGGCCAGCCATAGAACTTAGGACTGTAGGTTTGTCCCTCCAGAAGTAAAGTAAAACATGTTTTATTAGTAATTGATTTTTAAAACCACTGACGTTATGGGGGTTTTTAACCCTCTTTTTTTCACACTTCTAGGTTATATTGCGCCGTGGAGTGGCAGGTTTTATTCACTATGGGACACTGGGTAAGTAAAGATGGTGGGGAATGATTTCATGATATTTATGTTAAAGTATTGAACTTCCCAAGAAGTCTGTGAAGGTTATTACTGTCTTGAGAGAAGGAGAGACCGAAAACGTATCTTAGCTCCACTCGCCACCTCCAGGCAGATTGGCTGCTGGCTCTTACAGAGCGTTGTCCTTGAGTAAAATGGGCACGAGTGGTGTAACAGCTGTGCTCTGAAGGGCTGCCAGCTTGCCTCCCAACATGTGCACCCACCACTGATTTGGGGGATGTTGGGGCAGTTCCTGGCACTCTTAAAAATTTCATAGTAGCTAAAATCTTTGTGGCTCGTTAAGAAGAAGATAAAATTCCACTGGGGATACCTGCTTTTAGTTTCTTGGCTTTTCCACATAAACATTTTTTGATTCTTAAACCATACCTCTGCCATTTTTCTTTGAGTGGATTGTTAAACATAAAGTAAATTGTATCAGGCGACAGTAAGAAGTGGTAGCAGGGCTTTGCAATGATTCATTTTCGTTGAGCAAAGCTTTTTGGTTTATTCATTAGTTTGGATAACATGTGCCCTTAACTACACACATACTGCAAGGTTCAGATACAGTGGTGACCTCATAGACCAGTGGTTCCCAAACTCTTGTGATCCAGACAAGATTGATTTCAACAAAAGAGCTTGTGGAACAACTGCACCCTTTTTATTGCTGCCCACCCATTGCCTTCCAGAAGATACAAGAGAAAGAGGAAAACAGTTTTAACTTTTGATGTATTGTTACTGGACAGTACCTGGTTTAAATTAAAAAAGAGACAGGGATTATTGACACTGTTCAGACACGTGCCTAGAGTCCCTGTGGAACCCTTGCATACCAGTTCCATGGAGGACAAGCACCTCTGGTGCCAAGGCTTTCTGGGCCCTTTTCAGGGCTGCTCTCTACCTTTGGTGTCTACCTGACTAATCCTGCTCTCACCTCTGATTCCAAGAAGCCAGAGCATGAATGGAGGTCACACCGTAGTAAAATCAGCAAATAGGCCAAAGCAGCTTCAGGGTAAGTGAGGGGAGGGACTTGTCTGCTCCAAGCGCATGAAGACTTACCCTGGTAGAACATGCAGAGGAGAGCGGTTTGTTCTAAAGGAGGCTGCAGCAGGTGCTGTTTAGCACCAAGAGTTTGATCAGACATTGAAGACACCAAGGTCATCCACTGTGTCCTGGGCCATCTGCAGTCACTTTGACTTTTGTCCTGCCACTGGACTTTGATGTCTCTGGAAGAGAGAGGCTGACAACTTTGTGCCTCACTGAAATCCAGTTCATGAGTGAGTCAAGACATTACCCCCGATGGTCCCCTTTGAAAACAAAGGAAGGATGACAAATACCTACCTGTCAGAGGACTCTTTCAGTGATCCATACGATCTCTTGGTGGCAGGGATCTTAGGGTCAGCCTCTTTTTACAAATGAGGAGTGAAGACAAAAGCCAAGACTAGAAACTGAGTTCTCAGATTCCACATCTAGTGCCTCTTCCACCAGAGTGTGCCGTCAGGCCTGTGTTCCTAATGGAATAAATCCATCTTCCTTTTTGTTAACCTGCATTATTTTTAGTCATGAAAAGACAACTCCTGTCTGACAGATATATAGAATAGCTTTCCTCTTTTGCCTATGACTGAATGGGCCTTGGATGAAGAATTAAGAGGTATATATTAAGAATAATAAGGCATCACCTACCCAGCAAAACTGAGTATAATGTTTCAAGGGAAAATATGGTAATTCAATGAGGCGGAGGACTTTCAAGCATTCTTAATGAAAAAACCAGAACTGAATAGAAAATTTGACATTCAAATACAAGAAGCATGAGAAGGTAAACAGGGAAAAGAAACCATAAGGAACTTATCAAAGTTGAACTATTTACATGCCAACGTGGAAAAATGATTGTTATAACCTATGAAACTTTTCAGTATGAGGATAGTTGAAGGGATTATAAATGTATGTATATATGTGTACAGGTATACATAGAAAGAGGGCACAGGATCAATTGAATAGGAAGGGATATTTAAAAGGTGAAATTGAGAGGTGAGAGAGGAGACAGGTAAAGACAGAATGGGGTAAATTATCTCATATAGAAGAGGCAAGGGATAACTTACAATGAAGGGGAAGGACAGGAACACAAAAGGAAATGGGTCAACCTTACTCTCATTGAATTTGGCCTGGGGAAGGAATGACGTACAATCTAAATTGGGTATCTTGCCCTACAGGAGAGATGGGGGGAAGGGGATGAGAGGGGGGAGGATGTAGGGAAGGGCAAATTGAGAGGGAGGGTAGTGAGAAGCACACACTTCTGTAAAGGGACGGGGACAAAGTAGAGAATAGAACAAGTGGGGGGCGGGATAGGATGGAGGGAAATATAATCAGTCTCTCACACTATATCCATTATGGAAATGTTTTGCATAACTACACATGTACAACCTACATTAAATTTTCCTAGTAAGGATGGGAGACAAGGGAGGAAGGGAAAGAATCTGGAATTTAAAGTTTTAAAATC
>JAQQSV010001005.1:0-40031 GCA_028646515.1 Pseudochirops corinnae
AAGAAACAATTTGAATACTGTGGAAACACAATCAGGATAACCCAGGATCTAGCAGCTTCTACACTAAGGAAAGGAAGGGCCTAGAATATGATATTCTGGAGATCAAGGGAGCTAGGATTAAAACCAAGAATCACCTACCCAGTAAAATTGAGTATAATGTTCCAGGGGAAAATATGGTCATTCAGTGAGGTGGAGGACTTCCAAGCATTTTTGATAAAAAACCAGAACTGAATAGAAAATTTGACATTCAAATACAAGAAGCATGAGAAGGTAAATATGGAAAAGAATTCATAAGGAACTTATCAAAGTTAAACTATTTAAACATGTCAACATGGAAAAAATGATAATTATAACTTGTGAAATTTTTCTCAGTAAGAGGGTAGTTGAAGGGAATATAAATGTATATATAGGTATACATACACATATGTCTATATAAGGAGGGTATATATGCATATGAATACATATATAAATGTTTGTTTATATGTGTACATAGACAGAGGGTGCAGGATCAATTGAATAGGATGGGATAATATTTTTAAAGGTGAAATTGAGAGGTGGGAGAGGAATAGTGTGAGAGGAGACAGGGAGAGACAGAACGGGGTTAATCATCTCATATAGAAGAGGCAAGGAATAACTGTTACAATGGAGGGGAAAAACAGGAAGGCAAAAGGGAAAGGGTCAACCTTACTCTCATTGAAGTTGGCTTAGGGAAGGAATGATATATGCTCTAAATTGGATGTCTTGGCCTGCAGGAGAGTAGAGGGGAAGAGGATGAGAGCGGGGAGGATGGAGCAGTGGGCAAGTTGGGGGGGAGGGTTGTTAGAAGCACACACCTTTATAAAGGGACAGGCACAAAGTAGTTTTTTGGAATAGGGGTTGGAATAGGAAGGAGGGAAATATACAAGTCCTGTGGTAGGAAGATCCATCTTGCCCTACTTTAAAGTCAGAGGGTGATGGGGGAGGATATAGGAGAGAACTGATTGGGGGAGGCGATATACAATGGGATCGCTGTTTTGGGGTGGTGGGTATGGGTAATATGGGGAGAAAGTCTGTAAATCAAAATCTCATGGAAATGAATGATGTAAACAAAAAAAAGAATCCGAATACCTTGTTTTTAATATTCTGAAATCTAAATTTACAGAATAGATGAAATTAAAGCATAATTTCTCAGTTTAAAGAAATGGAAATGTTAAAGTCTCTTTTAAATAACCCCAGCTCACCTAGTGGATTGAAAATGAGGCAGCTAGGTGGCACAGTGGAAAGGGTCCCAGGATTGGAATCAGGAAGACCTAAGTTCAAATTTGATCTCAGATATTTATTTACTAGCTGTGACACCCTGGGTAAGTTCACTTAACCTTTCTCAGCTTCAATTTCCTATCTGTAAAATGGAGATAATAATTGGACTTATGTCTCAGGGTTGTTGTAAGGACCAAATGAGATAAGAATTATAAAATGCTTAGCATAGTTCCTGATAAGTACTGTGCAAATGTTAACTGTTGTTATCATTATTATTATTATTACTAAAATACTAAATTTACAGAAATTCACTGAGATATATAATCTTTGAGGAATACTTTTGAGTAAAAGAAGGAACTTCTTTGTGTATTCATTGGTCGATGAGCGAGTCACCAAGAATTTATTAAATGCTTACAACTACCAACCCTTGTCCTATAGACACTCAGATGCTGATGGAGAGACAGCATGTAGAAATCTAAGTGTAGAAAACCCCATTCAAAATTTAATCAAGAACATGGAGTTTTCTCAGGATAAAAACAGGTAATTTTCATTCTCTTTCCTCATGGCATATCAGGGAGAGGAAGAGTGTTACAGAAGACTGAACAAGAATTTATACCCTAAGGCAGTCAAGCCGCCTCCCACTGCTGTCTCTTCTCCCTTTGGCTAGGAGGCAGGCTTACAGTCTGAGAGCAAAATCTCCAGTGATAAGGAACAAAGAAGCCCACCACTATCCCCTATTAGCTGGGAGGTGGAAAGGGAACTAGGGTATTGTTCATGTCCTTTATTTGGCAAATGCCAGCAAGGGTGGAGGTTGGAAAAACCCTTAAAGGGTCTAATGTTGATAAGAGTGTGACAAACTAGGGTGGAGGTTGAAAGACTCCTCAAGAGGCCTAATGCTGATGTGGCAGTAGTAAAGAAGGGGGAAAAAAAGGGGAAGCCTAAACTCAGGCTTGCTCCCACAAGAAAACTTATAGGCTGAGAAGCTTTCACCTTTCCCATTCATAGGTATACTGTCTTTTAAGTCAATTATTATTTTCTGTTTCTTTACTCTTATTTATGAAGTTTTGAATCTCATAGTGCTTATACACAAACCACTTTAAATGTAGACATTTAACTAATATTTAAATTAATACTGTTGAAGTAGGGTTTATGGGTGTGTGAGACCCCAAAAGACCAACACACCGGGTCCTGTTGAATGAATTCTACTCAAGTCTTTACTCAGCCAAAGAAAAGCAAAGTTTATTAAAGGTTTGCCATAATGGGTAGACTCTTTAGGAGCATCGGTATCTGTGACTTTTGCATTGGACAAGTGGGCCAGAATTGAATCATCTGATATAGCTAGATAATTCTTTGGCATTTTTTTCGTGGAGGCAAGATGGGATCTTATATATAGAAATGTTATGGGAGGAATCTAGGGGTGGTCTAGAGGAGGAGTTTGGCGAGGGTTGTAAGGAGGAGTCAAATGAGGTCAGACTCCAGTAATGAAAGATTAAGGGTGGAAAGTACCTGGAGTCTACCTGGAGATGACAGACAATGGAGGGCTAGGCCAGTTCTAGGGTGTAACAGATTTGAGCATAAATATTTTGGGAGGATCAAGGGTGGAAAGTTGCTGGACTGAGGAGGGCTAGGCTAGTAACAAAGATTTGGGGGGAGCCACAATGAAAAGCTTATGGCCTCAGACAAATGTCTCATCAAATGGGAAGATTCAAGGAGAGTTCAAGGGGGGGGTTCCCAGAACCCCCTTGTTTATTAGTACTAATTAAAATAAAAATTAATATTTAATAAACTTAAACTTATTTAAATTTAAATTTAATTTAAAATTAAATTTAAAATTAAGCGTTCTATTCTCTGCACTTAACAGTTCTTTCAAAAATTAATCATGTTTTATGGCATGATTTATTTTCAAATTTATGTAGCATATTATTGTTCAATGACCTATGCTCCTCTGGATTTTATTGTGCATTTTTAAATTGGTGGGGAGTGTTCTTTAGTTTACTGAGGTTGGAAATGTAATAGTTTCTTAGTTTAATTTTTTTATTTTTTAAAAGCTTAACTTTATTTTAGCATCTATTTTTATTATGATATATCCTCAGTTCTGAATGATTTTTCTAAAAAGTATTTTCATTATCAATCTTTTTTACTTGCCTTATTTAACTTTTTTGGAGCCAGTACTTGCATTTTTTTTCTACTGTGCTGTTTGTCCACAAGAATTTATTATAGGTAATTAAATCAGATGGTATCTTTGTTTACTTTTCCTCCTAAATTCTAATGAAATGGTTGGGTGGGGCAGTTGATTTGTTTTGTTTTTTGTTTTGCTTTGTTTTGGTTCTGAAAGTTCATCACTGTACCACCTTGGCTTATTCATTGTATGTGTATTTTCTTTTCTCTTAAGAGCACTATTCCTTCTCTTGTTTTAGAAATTTTGATCAGATAACTGTTTCATGAGGCAAAAAACTATGAAGATTAGACATACTGAACAGAATTTATTTCATTTAATCTCTTTGTATTTAGGGCACTAAAAATTAGTAGTTTTTCCTAGTGAAACACTCAAATTGTTGTTTACTTTATTGCAGTATGAGTGATCTATTACATATAATATACAGTATCATTATTATTCTTCATAGGCATTCAGAGAGGAAGAAGCTGTAGCTAAAATGTAGCCAAAATATTTTGATTCCATTCCTCTTTTCCTTCTATCCTGGGGAACCCACCATGGAACTGTGGTTGGAAATGGCTTTAATAAGAGTTGGTTCTTTGATGCCCTAGGGAAATAAAACTGTTGTCAGAATCATTCAGTAAGCTACAGTTTAATTCCCAGGAAGCCAAAGGAACAGATTAGGTTCTAGTCCTGGGGATAAACTATGGTTTGCCTAAGAAATAAGAATCTAGAGAGCATATTCTATGTGGTAACTTTATAGAACAGTATGCCATCTTGAACTTCCTCTGAAGAATCCTAAATTTCATAGTGTAGATGAAACCATTTATTGGTGACCAGGCTTAACTGCCTTCCCCTCCTTTCTAGGAAGTATTAACTATACTCTGGACATTTTGAAATCCACTAGATAAGAAATACAGCATCTATAGATGTTAGACATGAAGACTAATCAGTCACTGAGGTTCTGGGGCATACTCAGCTTAAGTCAAAACAACACCCTCTCTGCTGTGGAAGCGCCCCTCATCCTCATGTTTGACCGTTGCTTGCTAAAAATATTTAAGCTGCTTAGATCCTATGCAAGAATCAAAGGGAAAATAGAAATAAATCACTGACTCTTCCTGCAAGTGAAAAACACTTGCATAGAAAGAAGAGTTCAGTAGTAGTTGTGGTCTTTACATAGATATTCAAACTAGTCCTCCTTTCATACAGGAATCTTTTCTGGAAATTGAGGCTTGGGTTGCGCATTAGAGGTAATTCCCTGCCCCCTCCTTCTCTTCAGGTATATTAAGTGGAGTAGGCCTATGTATGAACTTTGATAGTAATGCATCCTCACCCACCAAAATAGATCTACAGATTTTCCCAATTAGCAATTTGGAGTAGGAAGTATTAATGGCATGATAAAGAGAGTATGAGATATGAGTCGTTTATCATTAGTGGGGATTAATTTAATTTAGCTTTTCTAATGCCTAGCTGAGATAAGGGAAGCATTTAGGTTTGGGTAGGGGGGAGCAAAAGAGTAAGAAGTAATTGTTGTCCACAAGGCCTTTTGGAAGAGGATAGCCCCAGGTGAGAGCTACTATGTATTCCATATAATTTAGTGGTCTATGATTCATTTATGTGAATATCCTTACACTGATGAAGATTGCAGAGTCTTCCACATCTTAGTATATGGATTTAGTGTATGGAGTTAGACTCTATACTACTGTTATTCTGTGAGTTGAGGATTTCTTACATATTGTAACCAAAAAACTCCCCCAAACACCAACTACAGCCTTTTGCCTACTACCTATGATCAGTCATTTAGGGTTGAGTTCTAAATCTACCTAGGCTTGCCTTTGAATGTAGTATATTATAGGGCTCATAGTCAAAACTTTTCCAACTAAATTGAACCTGCCAGAATTGTGAGAATAGTGAAATGAATGCCAGATTTAGAATCACAGAACCTGGGTTTCCATCCCAACTTTTCCCATTTACTACCAATATGACTTTGGGCAAATCACTTTCCTCTGGGCTTTAATTAGTTATTTAGCATGAAAGTGTTGGATAAAGGATATCTAACATCCCTTCCAGTGCTAATCTGTCTATCTATGATTCTATAATCCTGTGATCCCCTGTAATAACTTTGAAAAATCCAATCTCTCATTATATTAAAGCAGCTGACTTTTAAAACATGGCAGCATAGCAGGCATATGTACATTGATAAATGGTCTTTGTGAGATGCAAAACAAACTACCCATCTGTAATATCAAGACTATATAAATTTTGATTTTCGCAGTTCTGTCAGTGGCAAAAGTAATGCAGTATCCCTTTGTAGATTGTTGCCGTTCTGGTCAGCTACTGAAACATGGATTCTATCTGGTATCTTGTTGGAATCAAAAGATAGCAACCATGGAATCCTTGTCAGTCAATCCTTTAAATTTCTAGATTAAAGTACCTGAAATGTCCGATAAAGAATGGGCCTAGAGCTGAGGTGTCAAACTTAGCGCCTGCAAAACTCCTGAGTAATCCTGAACTACATTAAAATGTTATTAGGAAATGTTGAAGAAAATAAAATAAAAATACAGTATAATACATTGTTAATTTGTGATTTTTTTAAGCCACTGTAGGGGTCAGTAGGGATCTCGTTCTATTTGAATTTGACCCCAGTGACTTAGAATCTCTGAGCACCTGTGCCAGCCTCCCATGCTTGGTGCTGAGGATATAAAAAAAAAAAAATAAGCCTTACTGTTAAGGAGCATTAACATGTCTAAAGAAAGGACAGCAAAAGCAAATGCATTAAATATTTCCTCTGGTAGTGAATTTGTTTAAGGTAATTGTCTTCAGTATGGTCCCCTGTGATGTATTCATAAAATTGAGGACCACCTATAACTAGAGTTATTGATACTTGTTTTAAATCGTTCTTTTAATTATTGAACTGTCAAAGAATAAAATTTTACAAACTTTCAAGAGGATTTTTGGTAATTAGGTTAAGAATTATCTTTTTTATGACCTATATGCTTTCTTTCATGCTGACTTTTTCTTGTTGCTGATATCTTTATTTAGGAAGAGTTTTGCTCTTAGCAGGGAGTAGAATAGATGGTATCAGATAACTCCTCAGATCATTTCATTGTCATGTTCTAGAGAAGTGGAATATGTTCTCAATACCGAACAATTTTTCTAAAGCATTTATTAGTGCTAAAGTGAATTGAACCTTCTGCATATGCCAAAGTAAAGCATTATTGTGTTTCCTCTCTTCCTTTTGCCAGTATTTGAATTCCCTTTGAAACTTTTTATTCTGTCCTTAAAGAATTCACTGACCATTTATCTGTTGCTACTAGGTTTTACCAGCCTTAAAAATGACTTTAAGCCTCTAAATATCTTTAAAAAGGAGGGATCACAAATATAAGAATCCATCTTGCTGAGTTTCTCTCCATTTTAAAATTATATAGCATTTATTGAAGTGTTCTCTTAATAGTACTTGCCAGTTGCACCACAAAAAGCAAGTTAAACACAGACTTTGTGCCCATTAGCAACTTTATTCATATTATTAATGACCTTATTGATTTATTCTTATTTAACTCAAAATGTTTTCCAGATGTATTGTTTTTCACAGTATTTTGTTTTATATAATGAATAAAAAGTTAACATTTCCTAAAGTTCTTGATATTGTGGTTACCATGTATATAATTTATCAGTCATTTCTCATTGGTAATTATATTAAACAATAAAATAATTTACATAAGTAATTTGTAAATAACTATTAAAGAATACATATTTATTTGTTTTTTTGTAGCATCAAAATATAGCTCAGAGTTTAATTAGAAGAACTTGTTTATACATAGTTTCTAAATGTTTTCTGAGTATTTTGCATGTATGCTAGGAAGGTAATAGTTTCTATGAATAATAGGCTAGTGAGCTATTGACAGAGGCAATAAACAAGAAAGTTGGGGGGAGGATTGTCATTTTGTCTTCTTGATGATTCTCAAGAAATCTTCCTTTTAAAAGTGTGAAATTTCAGAGAAATATTACTTCTTAAATTAATTGTAATTTGTTAAGGATTTTAGGATTCACTAACATATATTTTAAGGAAAATTTTAGTGTTAGATTATCAATGTCATCCATATTCCTTAAGAGGTAGGTGAGAAGAAAGGGCATTCCTAAAGCAGAATTTATTTTTATTTCAAAATATACTATAGTATAGTGTTATCTGTTGAAAAGTTTAGCAATTTTATAAAATAAGAATTAATACATTTTTGTTTGTTTTAGATAAAACATCACTGAAAATTAGTTCCCAATATTGTTATACTTTTCAACAGAATGCTAGATTATGCTTATATTAGTTCTGGTTGACATGGATACTTGTTATTTGGTATGTATATTTAGTTGCTCAGTAGATGACCTGATGTGTTCTAGACAGGAAGTGGTATGTAGGAGTATAGGAATGGGCTGAAGTATCCTTTATATTTGCCTTTGTATCTAGGGGAGTTGGAAATAGGCAAGAATGGAGAGAAATTTTGTATGGCAGTACACAGAATTTTGCAAGTTTAATGTGAGCCCTGCAGCAAACCGATGAATTTTAGTTACTGGTAAGTTTGTTAAATTCTGTTTGAAAATGTTCCTCTTGGAAGATGGCCATCTAATTACTTTTACTCCCACCATGTCAACTCTAACCTATTTTGAAGGTTCTTTAAAATGATATGGTATTGCTAATATGTCCATTGGTTGCATCTATAAGTTCTGAAAGATTTCACTTAGTAAATGCATTCGTCTTTTCAGTTGCTGACTTAATTGATGTTGAAGTCCTTTAATATTCCAGCTAGCTAAGTTTTAAGATTTGGGGATAAGAGTTAATGAAATTAATGGCTTTTTTCTTTGTGATTAAAGTCCATGGTGTTTGGAGGTCAGATTTAATTTATTGGATGCTTGAAGGGACAGTTAGTCATGAATCAAAATGAGGAAATCCATGACATCCTTGTAATTTTATAGTGATTCTGCATAGGAGAGGCATCTCTAGTATCCAATATAGTTTTTTGAATTATTTGATGGACCATTGTGAGGCTTTCCTTGTCTTTCTTTTTGGAAATATTAATATTTAGGAACTATATTCACCTCCTTCCACCTCCTACCCCGAAAATCTCTAATTCACATTTCTCTGAGTTACATGCATTGGTTAGGAAGTCATACAATTTACATGCTACAGGTGTTACTGATCTTTATAGTCACTCAGAAAGAAGTGTTAGGGGCAGTAGCATTTAAGAAGCTAACACTTGTAAAGTGCCCTTGCCTTTTTGCTTTGTTTCATTTAAATGGAAGTGATTCCTTATTAGCTTTAATTTGATTATTTTGTTATTGTGTCTTTATGGGAAGTCAATCAATACTTTGAAGGAGAAAGTTACTAGAAATATTACTGAATTTCAAAATTGTGTAGTAATTTAAATTTTTGTGGTTTGATATTGTAGGGCCAGCTAATATTTTTGCTGTCTTGTATATAAAATTTTATTTTCTGGTAAAGGACTCTTTGATTTTTCAATAGTATTTTTATCTCATCCATATTAAATATATCATCAGCTTTTCTGTCTTTTCTAATAATTTTCCTAATTTTGACGTTAATTCTACCCTTGATTGTAGGTCTGACTTTGCGCATGATTAATATTAACTAAACACAAATTTAACAGAGTACATTGTATGGCAGTTGTAAAGCAGCATGAAATGTTTTCTTGTTTAGGATGACTATAGAGTAAAATTAATAGCTTGTCTTATTTCTGGGACAATTTTCAACCTTTCATCCTATAATGAAATTTTATTTTATGTTGATTATGGGACATAGAAAATTTAACTGTTAACTTAAAATTAATTTCCAAATTAATTAGCTTCTTTTACTCAAATATATAGAATGTCAAGTTGATAGAATTTGATGGAAATAAACATTTTAAGTGGGATATTGTCTCAATGTTAGTGAATCTTTTCTTTTAAATTACTAATTTTTATAATTCTCTGGTAAGAGCATAAAGGATCAAAATATTTATGATTGATCCTAATACATTTATATGTCAACAATCTTTTTTGAAAAATTGTTTTTTCTGGTTAATTTGTTAAGTTACTTCTTGATGAAATTTATTGAATACAAGTATTTTTTTCAGTATATGTTTGTACATTTCATTTGTTTGAAACCTAATCGTTTCATTCTTAAATCTTTATAATTTTTTCATATTCTTTGCTAAAATGAATGCACATAAGACATGTATGTGTATATGTATGTGCATATAATGTAACATAATATGATTTCTACCTCTTTCATATATATATGTATCCTACTTTAGACAATAGAGGCTTTCCTTAAAAGTCATGTCTACTTATATCTTAAACACATTGATATCTTATAATTTTAAAGAAGGCCTTTAGTGTTGCCTTTGGTAAAGGGATTCAACCACTGATGCTGTATTTTTTTTACAAATTCAGAGTTTCATATGTTTGGATTTGCTTAAAGTGGGTATACCTCTCTGTATGCTTGTGTGTGTGTGTGTGTGTGTGTGTGTGTGTGTGTGTGTGTGTGTGTGTGTAAACTGTGTGTATTTGGACTTGTTTCAAAGTTCTTTGTTCTCCTTGTTGAACATGGCATCGGGACAATCAGTTCGTATCTAATATAAAATGTTTGTTATAGAAACTTAAAAAATGAAAGTAATTTTTTTCATATTTTGTTTTTAATGAAAGGTATTGTGGGAAAATAAACTTTATGTTGGATTTTAATGTTATTTGACCATCTTTTCTCTAATAAAATAATAGTATAAATGTAAATTGACTTGAAATCCAATTTTGTTCATTATCTATATAACTATACTTTGTATACAGTGCGACTCTTTTGGCATTCCTCGTTGAATTGCTGAAGAGTTCAGTGGCCATGCAAGAACAGATGCTGGGTGGAAAAGGCTTTCTAGTCATTGGTTACCTACTTGAGAAGGTAAGTAATGGTTTTTACATTGCAACTTCAAAAATATAGAAAGTAGAACATACTCATGATTTTTTTTTTCTATTCGTTCTTATCCGTAGGCAAATATTTCTTTACAAAGTCACACATTTTATGTTGTAGACAGACTAAATAAGATTTGGAGCTATATGCTCTTAGGATTTTGAGTTATTAAAGGTTTTTGAATAAAATTATCTTAGAAATCGAATTCACCAAGGAACCTTATTTCATTTATTTTATTTCATGTTTCATATAGTGTAGTTTGTTTTAAGCTTATCCTATTGTGTTCCTAAAATACCTTGTCTATTGTTTAAAACACACTTTTGTTCAGAATATATCAACATACTTCATTGTTTTAGTTTTCTCTTAACCTTTGCATCATAAAATCAAAGAAAAAGAGTATAAATTTCTGAAATTTTCATTTTTATACTTGTTTATACATTTATATACATATATATAAATATACATTTTTATACTATTTGGGAGACCCTTTTCTCTCTATATTATTGCTATGTTAACATATTCTTTATGCATAAACTTTTGCATGAAGCTACATGTACTATAACTTAGGTTTTATTCTTAAAATTTGTTCTATATTTGCCAGGAAGTTTTATAACTTTCCTTTTTCCCTTTTCTTCTGATCTTTGTATGTAACTTGATATTAGTGATAGGTTCCTCTCTATTTAAATTTTACTTCAGTGAGAAAGTATTCACCAATGATTATTTGGCAAATAGCTTCATATTCAGAGTGAAAGCATTTATGGATTATTCTAAATTTGAAGAAATCAAGAAAACATATAAAAATAGTTCAAGCAAATCATGTATGGATATATTACCTAATTTGTCAGATGTTTTATTTTAACATTTTTTAATTACAGCATGCTAGAAATTGAATATTATAATTGTCTTTTCTATAACCATATGAATGAAAATGTAATCATAAATTGAGAGTTCACTAAATGGAACTGAAGTTTTATTTCAGTACACCCTATTTGGATGAATGTCAGCTGCTCACATTTTCTGTCAGGACTCATTTTTCTCCTTTGAAGAAATTTGTAAGTCATGCTTTCAACTGGAAGACAAGAGCAGATTTATTAGTTTCACTTGTATTGGAAGAAGTGATATTGCAAGTAATGTAACTTCACAGAAGACTACAGTAGATATTGGTAGCCTCATTTTTGATAGTGTGTAAATAGAAAAAACTTATGATTGGAAGTTGATATTGACTTGTAACTTTTGAGACATGGGAGATAAACCACAAAAGCTCAAGATTATTGGTAAAAAAAGTTAAAGGCATTTGTGGTATTGGACAGTGTACTTAAATAGATGTTTAATAACTTTTGTTTATATGGTAACATCAATTTATAAAAAAATTATTTTGCTTCATTTCTCTTTAATCAACACTGTCTAGTTGTTTTACAGATATGTAATAATAGACAAAAAAAAACAATTATCAAACTACATGAAAATAATAATGATATGTAGATCTGTCACTAAAATTGAAATTTTGATCAGTGGAAAAATTAGCCACGAACACCTGGAGGGTATTATCAGAATAGTCCAAGAACAAAAACTAGTTGGGAAAGGAATCTTTTAGACAAGATCTGCTATGAAAACTGTAAGGCAGTTTGACTGAAAATAGGCTTAGGATTAGTATTGTATGCAGTGTATTATGTTAAACTCCCAAATGGATGAGATGTACAGATGCAAAAAGTGTACCATCATAAAAAATACTCTAGGAAAATTAGAAAGGGACATTTTTTAGGAATTTATAACCAAAGACAGGACAGAAGAAATCACAGAAACGAAATAAATAATTTTTATAATACAAATTTCAAAAGCTTTTACAGTAACATAATCTATGCAACACTAGTATCAAGGCTAAATTAAAGTGTAGAGAAATCATTGCATTTAATATTTTTGCCATCCAGAATATATAACAAATTGACAGATATATAAGAGAAAAAGATAATTCCAAATAGAAAAGTGCTCAAAGCACATTGTTTTTGAAAGAAGAATTGTAAGCTGTCTGCAGCCAAAATCATTAATCAGCTGCTACATATCAGTATGAAATAGAAAATTGCTCATTCAGGCAACTCTGATGTTTACACTTATCAAATTTCTAATGTTAGGTAAAGATGGAAATGGTTAATAAGAATAAAGGCCATGGGGGACATACTAATATACTGATAGTGGAAATTTGAATTGGTCTAACTCTTCTGGAAAGCAGTTTGTATTTATGTGAAAACAGGCAAAGACTTGTTCATGCCCTTTGTTCCATCAATTCCACCATTAGTCACATACCCCAGAAAGATCAATGCCAGAGGACAGGTTTCATATAAAAGCAAATGTTTATTGTCCAACTCTGTATGGTAGTTCTAGAAACAAGTGGGTGCCCCATGATTGGGGGGGGGGGGGTGACCAAACAATTGTGGCATATGAATGTAATTGAATAGTTTTGCTTTTTTGTGTGTATTTTTAACCTCTAAAATATTTTTTAATGAGATAGGGAGGGACCATGAAAGACCACAAAGAAAAACATGAATCTGAGAAATTCAGAGAACCATGATAAATTTTCATGAGCCAGCGCAAAATGGGAAATTAATAAATTGCTGTTGAGACATTTCAGCTCATACTAGTGTAATTGATTTATATAGAAATGTAGGATTTAAATTTTTCCCTTGTTAAATTTCATCTTGGTTCCAACTGTTCCAACTATTTTTGAATCATGATTCTGTCATGTTGTCCTCTTTCGGACTGACCTTCTTCCTCCTTCTTATTTGTCAAAACATAATCTCTTTGTAGAAAGTTAAACTTAAGCAATTTAAGTACATCAAAACAGATGTGTTTTCAGCAGACTTTTAAAGCAAAAGACAAAAAGCACAAAAGAAATCCTAAGATCCACATAATTTAGTACTTTTTTTCATTATTTCTAAATTATGACCATTTTTAGGCCTTTCTCTTTCCTTGATTTCAGAAGTATAGCATCAGCCAATACATTTATTTAACTTTGTGCCAGAAACTTTTCCTATTAATTTTTCTTCTCTAGCCAAAAGATTTCTTTTTCCTAGTACAGAGGAAGAAACTGCTAGATGAGATAAAAATGTTATATTATGCTAATATTTTGCTTGTTTGAGTCACTGCTCCTGCCACTATTTTAATTTTAATTCTTCGGAGATAGGTTTTCCTTTATTTGTCCCCATACAAGAATACCAGCAGAATATTGACAATGGGTTTTTGTTTCTGGGAGAATCTTGGGGTTGTTAAAAATACTGAGCAGTTTTATGAACGTAGTCTAGCCCACTTTCCTTCTACTGTTCCATTCTGTACCCAGCTCTTCATTGTCCGTGTCCACTGTACACACACACACACACATGCACGCACGCACGCACAGCACTTTGGTTGTCTATCCAGTGCATATCACAATGGTATTACCTGTGTGAGTGGGTATACTGAACTCTGTGGAGGGAAGACTAATTTCATTAGGAAGCTTTGCATTGTTCCAGGACATGGTATAATCCAGTCCAGTGTCATTTGGAAAAAGGAACGTATGGGGAGGGACCTTACTTTTTAGTAGCGAATCTGTTTTATATTTTGCGGGACTGTGCTGGACAGACTGTGTGAAAATATCAAACACCTTTGGAAGCATGTGTCTTTCTATTTTGTGCCTCGTGTTTACTATTGACAAATAAGAAACATGCTTCAAATCTTAGCTGAAGTCTCACCCTCTTTATGAAGCCTTTCCTAGCCCTCTTTAATCTTTGTGTCTTCAGATATTATCTCCAATTTATCCCTTATGTATCTTGTTTGTACTCAGTTATTTACATATTATTACCCAAATTAGAATGTGAGCTTCTTTAAACTTTAGAGCAGAGACTAGTTTCTTGCTTCTTTGTATCCTGACAAAACACTATGCCTGGCCCATACACATTGTTAACTTGGGTGTGTTCATCAAACCCCCAGTATGTGCCATGTCCTAAGCCTTGGGCACACAAAAAAGGGCAAAAAGATAATCCTTGGCAACAGAACGGAGCAGACGGCCTTCAAACAAGTATACGTATAAAGCAAGTGATCTGTGGGGTAAACAGGAAATAATTAAAAGAAGGAAAGTGCCCGACTCCAGAGGGGTTAGGGGGGCTTCCTGTGGAAAGCGGCGTGGGAGCCTTATTTTACTGGTTTTCTCTAGTCACTAGAAACACAGCTGGATCTTGTATTTGACACGGCTTTCTGCCGGTTTTGTGGCTAAGTGTGCGACCTGCTGTAGAGCAGCATCTGCGGAAGCCCTCCCGGCCCTCCCGGCCCTCCCGGCCCTCCCGGCCCTCCCGGCCCTTCTGTCACCTTTTTCAGGCGCTCACGATGAGCGTGTAGATTATTCTTAGAAAAGCTTGGTAGAGATGAGAGAGCCCGACTAGTTGATGAGCCGTTTTTGCGTTCCGCGTGCTGTGTCCGCGTGTCCGTGTGTCCGCGTGTCCGTGTGCGTATGTTCTGGTAACAGAAGCGCCCAGATTCCCCCCAAGCATTTGCTAGCTTCCCTTCTTTCACATACTTTGATAATCCATCTCTTCCTCAACAGTGTCAGCATTTTGTTCCCTCCAGCATGTGCTCCCATGGTACATACTTGCTTTTGACCAGTTAAGTGCTATTTCTGTTTTTTTCATGCTGGCCTTCAGGGTCTGAATCTGCCAGTTCCCTTGGCATTGATACAGTCAAGTGCTTGTCATCAAAAATCTTTACAGATCTCTCCTATTTTTAGTTTTTTCTTCCAGTTTCATCTTCTAATGCCCAGAGTTTAAATTCTAAATTTGTTTTGCCTTTAGCTTCCATGTTTATGTAGTCTTTAAGAAGAAAAAATATTTGCTGGCTGAGATGCTTTCTGGGCTCCTTGGTCAGGTGAACTTCCTCAGGAAAAGGTGTATTTGTTGCTCTTTTGTCCCATTTTTCAGCATCAGCATATTGTTTACATAAGTCAGAGAGGACTACCCTCCATTGACTGTTTTCTCGCTTTTTTCTTTGATTTGAACAAAGATTTTGATCCAGAAGTTGATCAAATTTGGATCCAGGAAGGATGAATATATCATTAAACTCATTTTACATCTGTTAAAATTATAGTAAATTTCAATTAAAAAAATTTATTTGATGCTTGCCATGTTCATCACCTACCTTCTCAAAGTATGTTTGATATAATTTTATGCTGATGATTCTCCTGTCTATTTTCCTACCCCAGCCTCTTTGCTGACCTCCCGTCTTGTTTTTCCAATTGCATTTCAGACATCTTGAACTGGATGTCCAGTAGACATCTTAAACTCAAAATATCCAAAATTGAACTCATGATCTTTCCTCCTAAAATCTCTCCACCCCTTATCTTCCTTGTTACTGTAAAGGGCAACAACATCATTTCATTCCTGCCAGCTTGCAACCTAAGAGTCATCCTGGATTCTTCACCATCTTTCATCCTCCAAGCTCCTAGAGGCAAAAAAAAATTGCTAGAATTTATTTGGGGGATGGTGTTGGTCTGGGGATGATCTAACCTACATTTTAGGAAAATCATTTTTGTGGATGAATGGAGAATGGATTGAGGCAGGCTGACCTAGCAGACTATTGTAGAAATCAAGGTTGCTGAGTGCTTTCATTAGAAAGGTGCAGTGTCAGAAGAGAGAAGAGGCCATATTCAGGCAATGTTGCAGAGGTAAAATCGTCAGGCCTTTTTGTATCCCCAGCCCTAAGCACAGTGACTAGCACCTAATAGGCACCTAATAAATATTCACCAAATTAAATTGATTTATTCTATAAACACAATGCTTCTTTCTGTATGGTATGTAAGTCTTTTATTTTTCTTGTTTCTTACTCCTTAGCCATGGTTTCCAGTCTTTTTTTTTTTTTTAGCTGTCTTCTATGCCTGCCTTTTCTTTGAAGTCACTAATTATTAAGGTATATATTAATTTAATCATAAAAACCCCATATTTAGGAAGTTCCCTAATGTCATAAAATATTTTCCCACCATTTAGTTCTGTAGACTGAAAATGAAACTTTGTTTTTGCCTTTCTTATTTCACTTTTTTAAACTTTTCTGAATGTAGTACATTATTTATATAATGAACTTGTTTAGTTAAAGTTATTCCTAAAAATAGTTGATACAAAATATCTAAAAAAAATAATTTTATTTAGATTGTAGCATTTTCTGTAAGCAAATAAAATGTTTTAAATAGCAGACCAAATTAAAATGATTAACCTGATCTTCCTACAGAGCCTGAAGGGATTATGAAAAATCCTTCAACTATATTAATATGCAACCAGAACCTTTTTTTTAAAATTACATCCAACATTTTCCAGTGTGATACTGTAGAAAGAAACTTCATTCTAACAAGATTTTTATTTTTTTAGTCATCCAGGGTTCATATAACCAGAGCGGTTCTGGAACAGTTTTTGTCCTTTGCAAAGTATCTTGATGGTTTATCTCATGGAGCACCATTACTGAAGCAGCTTTGTGATCACATACTTTTCAACCCAGCTATCTGGATACATACCCCAGCGAAGGTATTTGGCTAATTTTATTCGTATTTCTTTTGTTTTAAGATATAGTTTTGAATTGCTTTAATCAAAATGTCCAAATAAAAATACTAATAACCTTTTAATTTTGATTTATGAAGTTAAATGATTTTCAGCTCTTAGAATTGAAGGTTTTTGTTTTTCTCTGGGCCTGTGAGTTCCTCCATGTTTTTAGAATTACTAGTGTGGAATCTACCTCTACAGATATAGTTAGGCAACTCCTCTCCTCTCTAACTAGGAGCACTAAGAGATCAAGTGGTCTGACCCATATCATACAGCCAGTATATATTACAGGCAGGGTTAGACTTGGTTAGACTTAGTCTTTGCTGACAACAGGGCAAATCCCTACCCACTATACCATATTGTCTATCAAGAAGAACTATCCTGGAAGGTTATTTTTTTTGACCTAGTTCCATTTCCTGAAGGAAAGGAAGGTGGGTTTTTTTTTTTAATTTTGTACTTCTTTGGACTAAGAGAAAATGTGTTTAGTGTGTTAGGCTTGCATGAGGTAAATTAAAGAGCATTGAACTTAAAGTCAGGAGATGTGGGTTTTAAAATCTAGGCTCTGCTGTTACCAGCTGACAAATCTGCTGTTACCATGAATAAATCCTTTAACTTCTCTGAACTTAATTTTCATATTTGTAAAATGGAAACCATGGAATTTTAGTGGATACAGATCTGACCTCAAAGTCAGGAAAATCTGAGTTTAAATACTTTCTCCAGCATGTTTTTTTAAAAAAGAGAAAGAACAAAGGAAAACAAATAAAAGAAAACCCAACTATCAAAACAACTCTAGCAACATTGTAAGGAAATGAGTTTTCAGTCTGAGGAAGAAATGATGAGGAAGAGGTGGCGGCGGCAGCGGGAGTGGCAGCAGTGTTCTTTGAAGGAGATGGAGCAGTGTGTAAAGCTATTTTGTGCTTACAACAGCCTCATCATATATAATCTAGGGACTTAATGAGCATTAGCCATTTATGATATGATGAAAAAATTCACAGTGGTATTTTTTATTATCTTAAAATTTCTGGGAACCAAAACATTTAAAAATGAAACAACAATTTTTAACATAATTGTATGTTTATGAGTGAGTAAATTCAAAAATGTACAATTCATTTTTCTGTTTTAAAAATATTTTAAAATGCCTATGTGCTTGGAATTGATACAGGCCCTGGAGATAGACCAAGAGAAAAGTGATATAATTCCTGACCTCGATGAATTGAGGTTTTTTGAATTCAATTTTATAGTGCCTTTGAGGAAGATATTATTATCTCTTATGTATAATGGAAGTTAAATTTGTTCTTTTTGACTTCAGGGGTTAGAACTAGAAGTAATTGGTGGAGATTTCTAAGAGGCAAACGTAGGTTTGATATGAGGAAAACCTTTCTAACACTGAGAGTTGTCCAAAAATCAGTTGGATTTCCTTGACTGGAAGTGGCTTTTCCATCTCTTTCTAAATCTTCACACTTCTAATTTTTAAAAAAAAATTTGGAGGGGGGAAGGCAGGGCAATTGGGGTGAAGTGACTTGCCCAAGGTCACATGGCTAGTAAGTATTAAGTGTCTGAGGTCAGATTTGAACTCGGGTCCTCCTGACTCCAGGGCTTGTGCTCTATCTACTGCACCACCTAGCTGCCCCTCTTTAAAATTTTTAAGAGACTATCCTCATTGTGGTTCTATGAGGTAACAGGACTTCACCATCTGCTTTATAGATGAGCCAGCTGAGGTCTAGAGGTGCAGTGATTTGTTGTATGCAAGACACTAATGTACGAGTTGAATCTAAGCTTGCTGATAGTGCTCTGCATTCTACCACATGTCAAGTAACTTTTATGTTCAACAATGTGTGGCGTTAGGAGACAAAGATGTATTTAGGCATTGCCAGAGCATGTTGGTCTGAGTGATGGATGGGAAACCTGCAGCCGTGAGACCTCACCCCTGTTCTAAGTGCTTCTCTATCTTTAAAAAATTATTCTAGCCTTTTGTCATATACTTTTGATCATTTTTATTGTTATAGATTATATAACATCATTAATTTTATTCTTTTTACTTAAATGTTTCAATAAAGAAGCTTATTTTTAGTATAAATATTGTCTATTTCTAATGTAAAAAAATTGAGGTTAAATAAAGCATACTAAGATATTTTAAAAGTGCCATGCTTTGAACATATTTGAACTTTACTTGTTTTGTAATAGCTTAAATCAGAGGGTTGGTTTAGATGGGTCCCTTTAAGTAAGCTTTGGATCTTAGGTCCCTTTAAGTAAGCTTTGGATCCCATTTGATTCTGTTTTCTCTGTCAGATTATCCCCTTTATCACTCCCACTCTCACTTATTTTCAATCTCTCCCTGTCTATTGACTATTTCTCTATTGCTTACAAAAATCTCCTATCCTCAAGACACCATCACTTAATCTTTCCATCCCTGCTGAATATCATCCCATATCTTTCCTCCATTTTGTTGTTAAAATTCCCTCAGAAAGATATCTTTAACACATCCCTTCAGTTCCTTTCCTCTCACTCTCTTAACTGTCTATAATCATCCTCATTATTTAATTGAAACTGATCTCTCCAAACTTACCAGTGATCTCTTTAATTGCCAAATCGAATGACCGTATTTTAGTCTTCATTCTTCTTGACCTCTGTGAAGGTTGACCTCTTGACACTGTCACTCTCTGTCTTCTTGATCTAGGTTTTTGTGACACTTTGTCTAGGTTTTTGTGACACTTCTCTTTTTTGGTTTTCTTCCTACCTGTCCGACCACTCCTCAGTTTCTTTTGCAGAATATTCATGTCTCCTAAGGTGTCCCACAGGGGTTTCTCCTGAAGTCTTTTCTCCTATTATTTATTTTGTTGATTTCATTAGGTCTCATGGATTAAATTATCATGTTTCTTGAAGATTCTCACATTTATCAATCTGGCCCCTAACCTCTCTGCTCACCTCTAGATTTGCATATCCAGCTCTTGTTGGACCTCTTGAACTAGAGGCTCTGTGGAAACCCTAAATTCAGCAGGTTTAAAACTGAATTCATCTTTCTCCCAAAAATGACTCTGCAATCCTAACTTTTCTCTTACTGTCTATAGCAGCACCAACTTCCCAGTCTCACTGACTTGCAAGCTGCATGTCATCCTTGACTTATACTCAGACATCCCCTATATCCATTCTGTGGCCAAGGCCTGTCAATTCTACATTTTTTTAACAACTCTCACATATATCCCCTTCTTTCCTCTGTGCCATCATCTTGATGCAGTTCTTATCTCCTCATGCTTAAACTGTTGTCATTGCCTGCTAATTTGTGTGCCTGACACAAGTTGATCTCACACCTGTCCATCTTCATCTTCCTGAAGTGCAAATCTATGTCACATATCTCCCTTCTCCCTGTGCAGACTCCAGCATGTTAAAACCACTTCCAATGGCTCCCTGTTACCTTAAAAATGAAATATAAACCTCCCTTTTTGTCTTTTAAAGTCCTTCATAATCTTTCTCTGCTATCTCATTTCTAGTCTTCTTACATCTTAGACTCTCTGTGATATAGTGATCCTGACATTGCTTTCCCTCAAGCAAGATACCCTAACTCCTGACTCTGGGCATTTTCATTGAGCATCTCTGATGAATGGGATGATGCTCTTCCTCCTCATCTCTACCACCTGACTTCCTTCAAGTTCCAGCTTTAATTTTACCTTCTACTAGATATCTTTCCCTATCTTCCTTTGTCATAGTGCCTTCCTTCTTTTCATTATTTCCATTTTATCCTGAATATACATACATATACATACACACATATATACATGTGTATTTGTACACAGTTGTTTCCATGTTGTTTTTCCCATTAGATTGTGAGCTCCTTGTGAGAGGATTGTGAGATTGTGAGAATAGGGATTGTCTTCTCTTTTTTTTTTTCCTCATCTCTAGCATTTAGCACAAAGCCTGGCACATAGTAGATGCTTAATAAATGTATACAGTGGACTGACTTGGATCAGTGATCCTATAAATCAAAAATACACACTACTTTTTTAAACGTATCATGGACTATTGTCATCAAAACTATCTGGTACTAAGAAAAAAAATGGCAAACTTCACCAGAGAACCAACGTCCAACCAAATATATGCAAAAGAATGGTTTTCAATAAATGTATAGAAAATAAAAATTGAGAGAATGCTTCACCAGTTAGCAAAATATGTTCTGGAAAATAGTCTAGTGCTTTGGTGGGGAGATGGGTTTAGACTTTCGCATGAGCTCCTGGTCTTCGGGGAATAAATGAAACACAGACAACTCCAGAAAGAAACTCTTTAGTGTTAGTCATCATTTAAAATAAGCGCATCCTCATTAATGAAGAAATGCCCAGTTAAAACAAGGTTGTGGTACCATCTCATAGGACTTCACTTGGCAAAAAAAAATTAAAGGAACTAAATTTAATATTCGTGACTTTCATAGAAACACATATACTGTTATGGCTGTTGAACTGAAAAACAGTAGAAGCCTTTGGAAAGCAATTTGGTGATAAATAGTAAAAGATTACCCCCCCATCCCCATCATAGCTTTTTGCCAGTAATTCATTTGTCTGAAATTTGCCCCAAAATAGTGGTTGAGGGGGGAAAGAGAGAGACATCTTTTAAAAAACTGATATAGTGGTGTTATTTGTTATTATAAAAAAATTGGGAAAAATAAAGAAAAATCCAACCATGGGAAAATGTTCAAATGAATTTTAGTAGATTAATGTAATGGAAATAACTCAGTCACTATAGCAGAATCAAAGCAGAACAAAGACTATATAAAAGGAAAATTGAGTATTTTGAAGGGGACTTAGGGGAATAAATGAATATTTTTTTCATTAATAAATTTTACATTTTAATATTTAAAAATATGTATATTTAACCTAAAATAAAACGAACATTTTTAACAGTAGCTATTAATTCTTATCCTTTTAGTTCCATTAATTCCTAGGTATTCATGTTATATATTATTTATTAGGTTCAGCTTTCTTTGTATACCTATTTATCTGCTGAATTTATTGGAACTGCTACCATCTATACTACCATACGCAGAGTTGGAACAGTATTACAGCTAATGCACACATTGAAATATTACTATTGGGTTATTAATCCTACTGATAGCAGTGGCATTACTCCTAAAGGATTAGGTAAGTACAGTATTGCAATATGTTTTATTTATACAATATGCATATATTATTGAATGTTATCTCAGCGTATAGGTTAATATTGCCTTGGAAATATACAGTACAGATAAATGCTTTGTTGATTGAAGGAATGGCATGTTGAGAATTGTGTTCAGTGAAGAGTTAAGTTTTTTGTTACACTATGGTGATATATAGAGGAAAGTAATTGGTACAGTGGATGGAATTATGAAGAATTAGGTTAAAAAAATACTTGAGAGAGTAGCTGTATTTGATCCTGAGCAAGTCACATAAACTTTTGTATGCCTTTCTCTGTAAAATTGGGACAATTATAGCACCTACCTCCCAGGGTTGTTGTATGGATATAATGAAATAATATTTGCAGAGATTTTTGTAAACCAGAAAATGCCATATAAATGCTAGCCATTAAGTCCTTCGTCTCCCCCCAACAGCTCCCACAATTTATATATTTTTTAAAGCAATCATTTCAGTGAATTATTTTGCTAAGTATATTTTAGCATTTGGTTTTCAAGCATTCAAAGGCTTTGCTTTCTCCCCCTTCCCCCCATAATACTTGTTTATGATAATATTCTCTTTTAATCATTCTGAAGGGTTAAGTTTTAGGATCTTATTGAGCTGTAAATGTTCAATGTTTCTTCTCTACAAACTCCCACAGATTTCACCAGCCATTCTTTCTTGTGTTGCTTTTGGTGAGAGGCATTGTTGCATGATGTTTAGAGTGTAGGACTTGGAGTCAATAATAAATCAATCAACAGGCATCAAATCCTGCTTTCACCAGGAGCTGGTCTAGGCTCTTGTCTTTAAAATTTAAAATAATGAGACGATCTGTCCTCTTAAGGACCTTTCATTCTATGGGGAGAAACACCACATACAAATACACGTTATGAAATAAATAGAAATTAGTACAAAACTGTTAGAGAGAGAAAGCACTAGCCATTGGGGGTAATCAGGAAAGGCTTTGTGTAGAAGGTGTTGTTTGTGTTATATATTGAAAGAAGAGAGGCAGATCTGATTATTTTTTCCACATTTCACTGGATATTCTCGCTGTTTTTTTCCCTCCTTATAAATTTTGTTATACGTCTACAAAAATAATTCTTTGGTTTGATTGACATAACACTATAAATAAATTAATTTAGCTGATATTGCCATTTTTATTATATTGTCAAAATTTAGCCATACGCAATGAATATTCATTTAAATTCAGTAAGCATTAAGTGTCTTTTATGTGCCAGGTATTGTGCTAAGCGCTGGGGATTCAAATAAAAAGAAACATAACTTCTGTCCTCAAGGGGCTTGTAAATTAACTGGGGAAGAAAACATAAAAAGGCAGTTGAAATGGGGGAGTCAGGCAGCATGATTTTCCTTGTAATAGAAACTAAATCTTATGGAAAATAGAGTCACCTTCTGTAACAGTAATGAGATTTGAAGTTCCTTTTGTATTGCTAAACTAAGAGGTACTTAACACCTAGCTCAGATTAAGCCTCTGTTAAAGAAACAGAAAGTATGAACTCCTGTCTCCTGTTGCTGATGTAACAGGAAGGGGCTGAACAAGGAGGGTCAATACTGTATATAAGGAAAAACCCAGAGAAGGAGAGTCAGATCTTCTTGGAGTAACCTTCGTGGAAGCAGAATCAGCTGCTGCCAAGGAGGCTGAAGAGGAAGGACCCAGGCTGGAGAGAATGATTTTGATTTTGGGAACCTGGGTGAAGTGATTTAGAGGGGAGAAACAGATCTTCTTGCATAAAGCTCCATGGAGGCAGAAGCTGCTGCTGCGGAGGCTGAAGAGGAAACACCCCCCCAGGCTGGAGATAATGATTTTTATTTGGAGAACCTGGATGAAGTGATTTTTGATTCTGGGAACCAGCTGAAACTTCTGATAAGTCCGAGGGTCAGCCGGAGCTGCTGAGGACTGAGAAAACATTACTGTGATGCTAGTACTTTGCATGAACCTGTTTGTGGCTTTGTTAAGCTTTGTCTTTCCAGGAACAGAGACTGTGAAGGATTTGAGATGGATTGGACACTGTGAGCTCCAGTGTGGAGCAGGAACTGCACAGAGAGCTGGACAAGGACCTGGGAGCTGTCTGCCTTTGAACCCAGGTGACAGTTTGGTGAATCCAGGTAGGCTCTGGGACTGTGGAAGGGGATCCAGGGAATCTGAGAAACCACCCTGAGTCAAGCTGAAAGAAGACTTTACTTGGATACTGTGTACTGACTGAGAAATTGTAAATTTACTAGTGACCTATGAGTGGAGGTTCTGTGTATTTTCTTATGATTGAATAGTGAATGATGAAGGATGATTGAATTATCCAGTTGATTGAATGATTGATTGACTAAATGATTGTACTTAGTGATTGATGACTGAATAAGTGACTGGTTGAGTTAACTTAGAGTGCCCCATGAGTGGAGAACTTTGACTATTTTACTTTGTGTTCCTTGAGGAGGCAAACCTCCTTAACAGTGATTGAATGATTGAGTTACTAAATGACTGTTCTTTATTGAAAACTTTGTGACCACTGTGGTGGAAACTATATGGCCATTTTCTGTGACAGGTTGTTGTGAATGCTATATTTTGATTTTATGTGATAAATTGTAACATTTTGAATGCTGTACTTTGATTTACTGTGAATGTTTTACTTTGATTTGTTATGAAATAGAGTGTTCACTATACTGTCTAATCATAACCTTAAAAGCTGTTCACAATAGCATTCTTCTGGAAAGCTGCTTATGCTTGGCTTTACACCTGCTAAGTTCTGAGACCTCTACAAAGGCTTTGGGAGGAAGGTATTACTCAGCCATTCAGTCCTTCAGTCAGAGGTGAGAAGAAACTGAGGGACTTGAGAAAGTCTTGAGTATCATCATGACATTTGGTATTGAAGAGATAATTGAGGATTGCAAGACCAACAAGATGGAGGACTAGACATTTCCTCCAATTTTTATGACTTCTCAAATCTTGCCAACCTTTCCAAAACTGGACTTATACATACGATGTAAAGGAATTTTATCTGGCAACATGGTTTAAGTCACCAAAAATGTTAATGAGGTCATAACTCAGTGAACTAATGGCAGAGAAAACAAATCCTTAACTGTTAATATATTCAGTGGCATCTAAACAACAGTGGTTAGCCAGAGAAGTTGGGTAGGATGCATGTGTGGCTCTGTTACTTCACTAAATTGAAGTAAAAAGTACATAATCTAGCTAGGGGTTGTTCTTTCCTCCCAAAAAACACCTGAGGGAGAGACTGAGGCCTGTGAAATGTGAATTGCCCAGCTGGGAGGAGACCAAGAAGGCTTTGAAGTCCAGCCCAAACTGAAACTACTACACTTAAAGGGGAAGGAATCAGAAGTGAGTGATAGGGGAATATGCGAAAAAAAAAAAAAAAGACTGAAATTAGCAAAGGTCTCAGGAGTATTAAAATTTAATTGAAGACCTTGAACAAAAGTAGATAAACTAACAGAAAAGATATTAATAACAGAAAGGATTATGGCCTCTAGATCAGCTAAATAAGTCCAGAATTTATCAATAAATATTTCAAGACAAAAGGAAACAAATCAATACCTTATGAGGCCAAGACAGAATGGATCACAACAGGATGTTCCCAATGGTTTAAAAGAGAAATTGTGAGAGAAGAATTTATTTCCTGCACAGCAGAAATGATAAGCAGAATAGAGAAACTTGAATTCACTACACTTCTCACCAAGGAAATAAAAGAGAGAAAAATTGAATGGGAATGCCAATACACAGAAGTGAACAGCTGTCTAAAAGAAGAGAAGCAAAAGGCAGTTTAATAATATTAAAAGAAAACCTTTTTTCTTTTCTGAAATATGTTGATTTCAAAGACAAGTTCCATAGAGGCAATTTAAGCATTATAGGTATCCCAGAAGAGCATGGCAAGTGAAGAAGTCTGAAGAAAATAATTCAGATAATCATACAAGAAAACTACTCAGAACTTCTGGATGCAGAAAACAAAATATCAGTCTAAAGACTCCACAGATTGCCTCTGGAGGTTGGGAAGGGATGGATGCTGCCAATACTAAGATACATAGTGTTTAAGTTTAACAATTCCAGTGATTACAGATTCTTAAAGTGATTGGGGTTTGGGGGGGAGTGCGAAATCTTCAAATATAAAGGAAAGAACATTTAAATTTCACAAGACTATTCTTCACCCACTATTAACTGTTAGGGGTAATGGAATAATGTATTCTGAGTCCACAGAAGACTATAGGAGCTCAACATGCATCCTAAGGTAACATATCTTGCAAACCTGAACCTAACTACTAAAGTAAAAAGATGGACATTGAATAACCAAGATGGATTTGAAGTAGCCCCACAAAGAAAACCAGACCTGAGCAGATTACTTGCTTTGGAAACACCATGCATGGGGGTGGGAGACACAGCTAGCAAGGACAGTAATAAAAACAAAATAACAACAGATCTTTGAAGTTTTTTCATTCTAAAAGAATACAAGGAAAGGCTGCACACAAGGGTGAAAAATAACTCTTGTAATCCTTCAGGATGAAAAAAACCTGCTGAAGAATGTACAAAGAGACACAGGGTAGGACTGAGACAAGAGGGGATATGGGAGAAGTCTTGTTTCTATGGTGCACAAGAGAGTATGACTAATGAATGCTGCCAGGGGAGAGGAAAAATATTCTATAAAGCGAAATAGGGACCTTACCATGATTTAATCTACAGAGTTTTGGTATTTGGAGACCACTCATCCTATCTTAGAAGGAAAATCGGAGCTCCTGGGGGCAAATCACATACAGACTGAGAAGGCATAGATCCAGGGAGCAAATTTGAAGGCAGAGGGGAAAAAATAACTATGGGAGGGCAAAAAATAATAATGCATTGAACAACCAGGGATATACAAATCTTCCTACCATGGGACAATATCCTCTTTATTACTTGAAGGAATGCTTTCTTTCTAAGAGTGAGACAGAAGAGAAAAAGAGGGTTAAGGGGATAGATCTACAAGATCCACATAGAAATTGTTTAGAAGAGAGAATCTAAAATTAACCACCTTAGTAGTCTTTTTTTTTTTTTTTTTTTTTTTTGCTTTTTGGAAGGGCAATTGGGGTTGAGTAACTTGCCCAAGGTCACACGGTTAGTAAGTGTTAAGTGTCTTGAGGTAGGATTTGAACTCAGGTCCTCCTGACTCCAGGGCCAGTGCTCTTATTATTCACTGTGACACTTAGTGGACCCTACACCTTAGTATTCTTAATTCTATGAGGAATACAAAGACTCAAGAATGACCAAATAAGGTTAAGGGCTATGCATCAAAGACTCAAAAGTTTAGAATAGAAATAAAGAGAAGAAAATGATGGGGAATTTCTTTTTAGAAAAAAATACAGAAAATGAAATTAAAAAAAATAATGAAATCAAGTTTAAGAAAACAGAGAGGAGAGAAAATTTTACAAGCTTACCCAACTAAGGAAAAAAGTGGAGAAGACCTAAATCAGTTAAAAGGAAGGAAGAAAAAAGAACTAATAAGCAAAACTAGAGAAAGAGAAAACAAATGAAAAGCTATGGAGTTTGAAGTTAAGGAAAAGATAGCCAGTGAGAATAGGGTTACCTTAAAGTACATTAAACTAAAATAACTGAAGAAATAAAATAACAAGTTTAAAAAGGAAGAAAAGGGGGAAAAAAACCCTCATTTGGAAAAGAAATTGTTGAATATGCTATGCAGTTTCTTATCTTTACTATAATTTTATAATGTTCCCTTCTTCAGTTTTGTGCCCAGATTATCCATCTGGAGAATTTATCTAAGATACACATATTAGTAGACTAATTCTGTAAACTGTCTAGCTACTTGTCACAATCTGGTCAATATATGGTTTTCTTCTATGTTAGGGCTCTTAAAAGGTTAAACTAATACACGTTAGTTATTGTACACAGTATGTTAGAAATCAATGCATTTAATCAGTTTGAAATATATTTAATATTTAAAAGTATATTGGGTCCATACTGTGAAATTTGTGAAATGTTGCCTATCTCAACAGAAAATTCAATTCAACCTCTCAAATAAGTCTCCTTCTCTCCTCTGACACTGCCGGTATTCTAATGTAGGCCCTTACAACCTCACGCCTGGAATATTGCCATAGTATTGGTGGATCTGCCCACCTCATGTCTCTGTCCACCCCAGTCCATTCTCTCTTCAGACACTAAAGTGATTTCTCTAAAACACGGGTCCAGTTATGTCACTCCTCTGCTCAAACTCTCCTGTTGCCTTTAGGATCAAATGCAAAATTCTCTGTTTGGCATTCAAAACCCTTCATAACTTAGTCTCCTTTCACCTTTCCAGTTTTATTACACCTTACTCCTGAACATGTGCTTTTTGATCCTTTGACACTGGTGTTTTGACTGTTCTTCAACAAGACAGTCCCATCTCTCATCTCTGGACATTTCTTCTAGCCATCTCCTATGAGGAGGACTAGAGAGCTGCAGATGGAGACTAAAAAGCATATGTATTCTCTCACCTCCCTGGCTTCCTTTAGGTCTTATTCTACCCTGTATCAGCAGCCTTCTTCAACCTTTCTTAATTCCAGTGCCTTCCCTCTGTCAATTATTTCTTATTTATCTTGTATATATCTTCCTTTGTTCACATTTCTTTTCTTTTTTTTTTTTGTAAATTTTTAAAATTAAATACAAAATGAGAAAAGAAAGAATAAATGGTGCCATGTACACAACAGAATGTAGGAGAGGATTCAGTAAAAACAGTAAATATTTATTTCACAAAAGCCTATATAATAAATACTCTATATTGCTGTCAAAGCTGCCAAGCTTTTCTTTACTTCCTTGTAGATTTTCTTTTGTTCTCTGCTGTGCACTTTTTGCATTTGTTTTTTTTCCCTCCCATCCCCTACCCTAGAGATGGCTACAATGAAGCATGCTTATGGAGAGATGTATGCATCTTTATCTATCTGTATGTATACACACACACATACATACATACATATACATTCATATACATATATGTAAAACTGTACTATGCTTATTTCCACTTGTCATCTGTTTTTCTGAAGATGGATAGCATCTTCCTTTATCAGGCCAAGTCTTTCCATTTTTTTTTGAATCAGTCCATTCATCATTTCCTACACCACAGCAGTATTCCACCACAATAATATCCTGTCTGAGAGATTGTCTGTGGAAGTTTTATTTCTCAGTTTTCTTCATTCTTTCTATTCTTGGCTATATAGGTTTTATTTATACAAGAAAAATTTAAATTGAAAACAATTTAAATTATCTTTTTTATACTTCAATAGTGCTCTTATATTATAGTTTAAAGTTTGATACTCCTGAATCTGCTTTCTTTACATCTTTTTCCCCTGGTTTCTTTTGAAGTTCCTTACATTTTTTTTTTTCCAAATGTAATTCATCATTTTTTTCTAAGTCAGCAAGATGATATTTTACTAATTTAAATGGGATAGTATTGAATAAATAGGTTAGGTAAAATTGTATTTTTTATTATTGGTTTTACCTCCCCATGAACAGTAAATATTACTTCAGTTTTTTATATCTGACTTTATTTGTATAAAAAGTGTTTTGTTTATATTCATGTAGTTCCTGTGTCAGTTTTGGCAAGTATACTCTAAGGTATTTTATACTGTCTAGGTATTTTAAATGATCTAAAACAGTATAGACAATATAAAATACTGGAGAGTATACTTGTCAAATAATGTTTATTGTTCATGGGTAGGTGAAAGCTGCTCTATCTCCTTGCCTTCTTATTTCTTTCTGAATTCAAAGGACTTTTATACTCTTGTAAATATATATGTTGTTACCTCTTTAACCCATTCTCGATGAGAGTAAGGTTCCAACACTACTCCCCTCCACTACTAGCTTCTTCTGTATCAGTTTTTCTTTATGCCTCATTTGTATGAGATAATTACTCCTTTTTATCTCTCTATACAGTTTTATTTTGCTAGACTCACTACATCATACTCAGTTCAGCCCAAGTCTTTTTTTTCAAGATACCCAAATAATTATTGACAGTCAAGTAAACAGTTTGACCCTACAATTGTCCTAATTGGTCTTTAATGTTTACCTTATATTTCTCCTGGATATCATGTCAAATTTTCCCTTAAGTTCTGCTGTTTTTGTCACAAAAACCTGAAAGTCTTTCAGTTGGTTAAAGGTTCTTTTTAAAAAATATTTATTTTCAGTTAGTCTGAGTATTCTTATATTATTTCTGTCCAGTCTGTTCTCCAGATAAGTTGTTTTTCTGTGAGATGTTACACAGTCTCTTATATTTTTTCTTTTCTTTTTATTTCTTGGTGTCTTAGAAGGTCATGTCCAAGTCTAGTTTTCAAGGAATTCTTTTCTTCCTTAGGTTTTTTATTCTCTTTTTCTAGTTGGTTGACTTTCTTTACATAGTTTTCCTGATTTTCCTGGATTGCTCTTTTTTTTTTTTCTTCTTTTTACTCTATGTCTCTCATTTAATTTTTAAAATCCAGCTTGTTCTACTGAGAACTCTTTTTGTGTTTTGGACCATTTGACATTTCTTATTGAAAAAGGAATGGCTTTTTTAGCTCCATTTTATTCCCCTGAATGTGAACCCAGATCTTCTCTATCCCCACAGTAGCTATCTATAGTAGGGTTTTTTCTCCTTTGCTTACTCATTTTTCTTTATTTATATTTGTTTTGTTTCAGTTTTTTTAGCAGCTATTAGTGTAATGAAGTTGTAGTCTCAAGGTACAGGGAATGATGCCTCATACGTCAGGTCATTCTTAAATGTTATTTCCTGAGGTCTGTCCCAGGGCCCAACCTTGAGCTCTCCTCTCCACTATGGAGCCACAGCTAAGGCCCTCAGCCATACTGTCTGACAAATGATTTTGTTCCATGCAGTCCCTCAGGTGACTGCAAGCTACAACTGTCCTCTCTGCCCTGGAACTGAAACCAGAGACTCTGCTCTACTGCAAGTGCCCACAGCTAACAGGGTCCCTGCCCTTTGCTGCTTCACTCAGCAGGTGTATGCTAAGTCCTTCTCCCCCCCCCCCCCCCCCCCAGGCAGCATGTGTGTGGTTAGCACAGCTGTGCTTGGCATCCCTCAACAATGGAAGGTCTTTCAGTCTTCTGCTCAGAAGTCAGACCTCCACACTGTCTGGGAGATGAAAGGTTTGAAGGCTGAGATTGCCTCTCAACTCAGCTACCCCCAGGACTTGTTTGTTGATTCTGCTGAGTTGGCCTGGAGGTATTTGCTCTTCACTGGGACTGAATATTTGCCCCCTGGAGGTCAAGTCTTTCCTGGTATCTTCTCAAGTTGTCTCAGGAGGACAACTGCTTCACCTTGACTTTTGTTTATTTTTTTCTGCTCCACATTCCCTCTGAGGTGATAATCTGGGTTTGTTGTTGTTTTTATTTTTATTTTTTGGAAGAGGAAATTTGAATAACAGAAAGTTTTCTGACCTGCTCTACCATCTTCCCAGAATTCTCTGTGTTTGTTTTCATGTTGTTTCTTCCATTAGATTGTGAACTCCTTGAGATCAGGGTCTGTCTTTCGACTCTTTTTATATTTCTAGTGCTAAGCACAGTGTCTGGCTCTTAGAGAGAACTTAATAAATGTTTATTGTTTGATTTATTGATACATGTTTTCTATGCATAAATAAGTGAAGTCTGTATTAACTATCTATATATCCTTGACAGGTTGACATTTCTTGCTCTCTGCCTATGTTTCTATTGACTATTTGTGGTAATATTTATTAAAGTAGACCTTTTGACCATTTTTATTATGTTCTTTTTTTTGACACTAAAATATTTACTAAAAGCCTTCATGGACTATGGCACAATTATAGACATATGCTATATGGACATGATTTATTTTTAGTAATTTATTATCTAGAAATTGGTAGAATTTTATATGGTACAAATTGAGTAAATGTGCTTTTTAACTTGCCCTGTAATCCATCATAAACACTGTTATATTATTTATTTCCTTTCACATGTCAGCAAATGGAGATTTTCAGATATGATGTAATATCTGAGTGGTTTCTCTACTTTACTTATAGTTTTAAGAAAGGCACACAGTCTTACCATGTTAGAGTCAGAAGGGCTCTTACAAGTAAACGAGACCATTACCTTCATTCTCCCATTCAGGTCTTTAAAAGCCTAGAGGAGAAGAGAATAGATGATAGGTTGAAGAAACAGATTTGCTTCCTAATTACAATTTAGTGCTTTTTCTACTATTCTCTTGCTATTTCCTTTGGTTTGTCCATTTATGTTCTATTTTTTTTTCTGAGCCATAGGACAGACCTTTTTTTTTTTTCTTTTTGGAGGGCAATTGGGCTTAAGTGACTTGCCCAAAGTCACACAGCTAGTAAGTGTGTCAGGTGTCTGAGGCCAGATTTGAACTCAGGTCCTCCTGACTTCAGGGCTGGTGCTCTATTCACTGCACCATCTAGCTGCCCCAGATAGACCTTTTTATAAAGGCAAAGAAGATGTTTAAATTATTTATCTGGATTAAAATTATAATCATTTTACTATTTTAAATACCATATATAATTTTAATTCTACTTTCTATAGTTAAACCAAGTAAAAAAGTAAAATTTCTAGTCAATAATTTATCTAATTCCATAAAACATATGTGGCTCCATGATAGAAACACCTCCAAGTATGCCATATATTTTAGTCTTCCTTTTCTTTCCTGTATTGCATGCACAAGTAGAGGAACAAGTAAAGTTTACCATTGATAGCCTTACCTTTCTGGTTACTATGGATTCCATATATGCACTGTCTCACTCTTCGAGAATTCATTCCCATCTGATCCATAAGTGTCTCTTAAGCTTTACTGTGTACAAAAGTATTAGGACAAGATGAAAGGCAAAATAAAAAATCCCCCAAGAAGTTTATATTCCATTTGGGTGTCTTAACATGTAAGCAGATCAGAATTTGAAGTGATTATTGCAATTTATCACAGGATTATATATTATGACCAGGTAGGATTTATACCAAGAATGCAGGACTGGTTCAATATTAGGAAAACTATCAACATAATTGACCATATCAGCAACAAAATTAACAAGATCATATGATTATCCCAATGCTTTCAACAGAATATAACACCCATTTCTATTAAAAACATAAGAGAGCATAGGAATAAATGGAATCTTCCTTAAAACAATAAGTAGCATCTATCTAAAACCATCCGCAAACATTATATGTAATAGGGAAAAGCTAGAAGCATATCCAATATTTTTAAAAGGTGTTTACATGAACAGGATATCATAATATATAAAAGGACAAAAATTCCGAGACAATCTGTTAGTGTTTTAATGTCAAAGAAATTTTTTTTTCTAAGTTGACAGCCAAGTGAATTGACATTCATTTATTCCCAACACTTTGAAGCAAGTTTTTTTAAGCCTAGTTATTTTACATGTATGTAAAATATTATGAATTCATTGGGAAAATTTATTATTTGAATGGCATATTAAATATGTAGTTTCTCAGAGATAGGAATGAAACTGAAAAACCCTGTTTTCATATATGTAAGACTTATGTAGAATAATCAAAACTTAAAAGATCAGTGGATTAGATGAGTTTGTTTACTTGGTTCCATAGCTGAAATAAGCTATAGGGAGTAGTTTGCTTCATTCCACCCTATTTTAAGGGCTGCCTAGAGTATTCTGAACTAATTTGGTTAGGAAACAATTGGTTGGTTGAAATGTATTGGTGGAACCAGCAAGTGTAAGTTTGGATGTGTGTAATATCCCTGGAAATAAAGAGGATTTTCAAAATTTTTCAATAAAATCAAAAGGGAATTTGGCTTGTTTTCATAGCAGAAGTTCTCCAAGAAGAATTTTTGATATGTAACTTCGGATTTCAAAATTTCCATTGAAAATCTCACAGACACCAGCATTTTCTTAGTGAACCTCACTTCCCTTTATATAGGACATCAGGATTCTGATTATAAAGGTTTAATAAAATTATAATCTACTTTAAGCAAGCACTAATCAAAGCTGATATGGTGACATAATCAGAAAAAAATAGAGAAACATTGAATAATATTAAATCAAATTTGCCTTTTGTACTGACAGTGGTTGCCTATAGTAGTGGTGGTTGATGGAGGGGGAGGTCAAGGCATATGATGGAAAACATATTTTATGTCTTCTTCGGATTGCATCCTTGGAATTATATACTTTTTAGTAAATTAACTCAAAATATATTAATATGCATAATTGTTTAGTATGCTTCATAGAAAACTGATGTCAGATTTCATGCTAATGCTTGTTTTCCTAAAAGCAGAGTTTTAATTATTTGAAAATTTCAACATTTTAGCTATATTTCGACATTTAGCTATATGGTGTCTTATTCTGGGAAAAAGAGAAAAGGGAATAAGTTTCCTAAGGAAAGATAATTCTTCTGAAGGCAAAGGTGATAGATAACTTCTCTCTACTTAACAAACATTTATTCAGTATCTACTGTATGGCATATACTGAGCTAGGCTTTGGTAGAAATAAAGATAAACAAGACAATTTCCTTGCCCTCCAGAAGAGCAAGAAGTTGTCATGGTGTGGGTAGATGGGAGCAAGGCAAAGTGATAGTGTATCTGGGCAACTAAATTTTTAGTAGAGTATAAAAATGGATTTAATAATAACAGTGTCATTAGAATGTTTAGGGAAAGAGCTTAGTGCACTAATTTAGTATTTGAAATCCTGAAATAAGAATATAACTTCTAAGTTTTTCCAGTTTAAAATGAGAAATCTAGTATTCAATCAAGTTTGTCAAGTATTTGTTCTAATGCTGAGATGCTAGGAATAAGCTTAGAGACCAGAATTCCTACTTACCTTTTTTGGGAAGAGAAAAGGGGAAGAACACAGCATGTACATAGATAAGTAAATACATGAGTGCTAGACCTGAAAGACTAATCTTCCTCAGTTTAAATCTGGCCTTAGACATTTGCTAGCTGTTGTGACCCTGGGCAAGACACTTAACCAGGTTTACCTCAGTTTCCAAGAACGCCCCCAGTCCCCGCAACTAGGGTCATGAAGAGTCAGACAGGATTGAACAATAACTAGAATCAGCTAAGAATCTAATTTAGGAGGTAGATCCTCTGTAGATGCTGCAGTTCTTTAGACGTCCTTGTTTGTAAATGACATTGTCCTAGTTGTATTTTCCTTTGTGGTTTTTCTGCTGTGGAATATAATATTTAGCTCAAGATGGATAGAACACAAATGGTTAGCATTTGTGCTTTCAATGACTTCATTTCACTTGTATGAATTCTACAGCCCAATATAATTAGGAAAAACAAAACTCTTGTTATTTGAACATGTGTGCGCCACAGAATTGGAAAAGGGAAAAATGTCCTTTTTCAAAAAAGTATACGGATGTAGCCTTTAAACACTAAGCCACTATGCTTTTCTTCAAATTCTATCAGAATTCTAATATGCTTTTTTAAAAAAAATTTTATTTAACAGATTTTGTTTTTATAAAGCATTTAAGGAAGAAAGTAATTACAAAGTGCTTGGGGTGGCTCCATCTCTTTCACATGACGTTATATCTCCTGGTTGGGCATTTTCGTTGGTTGTCCCTCATCCATGAAATGCTCTACCTTCTCATCCCTACTTTCTAGCTTCTCTGTCTTTCTTCAGATCTCAGCCAAAGTTCCAACTTTTGAAAGAAACTTTTCCCAGTTCTCCTTAATCTTAGTGGCTTCCTTCTGAGATTATCCCCAATTTGTCTGGTATGTATAAGCTCAAAACTGCACAGAAACTTTTGGGACACCTTATATTTTTTGGAACATAGTTTTTTGTATTGTTATTTTCCTTAATTAGAATGTGAGCTCCTTGAGAGAAGGAACTGTCTTTTGCCTTTCTTGGTATTCCTGGAGTTTTAGTACGGTTTCTGACACATAGTAAGTCCTTAATAAATTCTTATTTGCTGACTACATTTAGTATATTATATTTACTTCTGGATTGTTTATTTTACAATGGCACAAAGAAATTTTAGCATGTACAAAGGAGGTCAGCAAGGATTGTGAGAGTTTTAGGTAGCATTTCTTTCAAGGATTACTTGAAATAAATTGAGATAATTAGTCACAAGAAGATAGTCTTTCGTCTGTCCTCTGGAATTGTGGTTGCTCATTGCATTGATCAGACTTCAGTCTTTCAAAATTGTTTATCTTTATGAATTTAAGATGGACAGGGCCATGTTTTTGGACAGCACCAGTGTTGGAATTTGTTTTCCTTGACTGTATTTATCTTTCCTTTAGGAGACAGAAAATTTGTTCATATAAAAAATTTAAAATATAAAAAAGAAGATAGCCATTTAGGTTTTTAAAGGACTATTATATTGACAAGGTAGTATATTTTTTCTGCTCATCACCACAGCACAGTTGTTGGAATAATCGGTAGAAACTTGAGAGAATTTGATTTAATCTCAGTTAAGAGGGGGAAAAAAACCTAATAACTTCTCAATTGTTAGATTTGTCTAGTAAGGGAATGAGCTAATTTAGAAGATTAGTTGCCCAATCATTGGCAACATTTATGTGGTGCCAGGATGAACTGGCATATTTTAAAGGGAATAACATTTTCAGTAAAGGTTAGATTAATGATCTCTAAGTTCCTTTAGATTTATGGGAGTTTTGAAGTAAATAAGTCTATCAAAGCACTTTAGTTGAATTGTTCCATTGAGAATCATTGAAAACTGAAAGTAATTTTTAAATTAGAATTTATTTCCTTTGTTCTCCCTCCTCAGATATGTGCATAATTTGAGGAGCACTGGCCGTTAATAATTTCAGATTAATAAAACATGAAAAGCTAAAAAGTTTGATTTGATGGAATTATTGTAAAAGCATCCAGTAACATTTTCTAAACTGATGTGGTTTTGAACTATTTTGTGGATTTAAATACCATGGTTGTACTCTTAAATCTTGTTCTTCCAGATTGGCTGAAGATCTCACATGATAAAGCAGATTTTGGGGAATTCTTAAACCCAGATAGTGAAAATTTGAACCTGTTTTCATACACTTACTGAGTATTATTTGGCATATACATAATTATGTTTTCAATTTTTGACAGGAAAATATTACCAGAGTTGAAATTTTCTTAAGAAAGCCCTTATTCATATAATGTAGGCTACTTTATAGGAAGCCCTGACATGTGACCTCTGAAACAGAGAAAAATCTGATAGTCTTTAAAAAAAATTGCATAAAAATAATTTATTATAGCATTGTTTGTATTTTATTCTAGATGGCCCCCGACCCTCACAAAAAGAAATTATATCATTACGGGCATTTATGCTGCTTTTTTTGAAGCAGCTTATATTAAAGGTAAACTTATTTATTAATTCATTGGGGGTTTTTGTTTGTTTTTTGCTTTTGAAAGATATTATAGCTTTTAAGTCTTATTGTTTAAGAGACAAATCCCTATCATGATGATAACAAATGACCTAGCAGAAATTTTTTTTATTTTATCAGAATAACAAATGGTGTATTGGCTTTTGTAGAACTTAATATTTCTCATATTTTCTTTAAGAAAATCATTCTTCCAGGGAGTAAATATGTTTAATAGAAAAGAGAGTTATCTGTGTAAGAGTAGTATGTAAGCATATACATTACAGCGTAGAGGAAATTAATTGATATTTAATGAATAGAAAGATGTAATTTGAATATAATCACAAATTACCTGGAAGTAAACGGACATTTGATAGTGATTGTCATCCACATTTTAGTGATGTTTATTTTCCATTTAAATGTAATATTTTGGTCATTGATTTACTTAAGTTTAGCTACAATGAAAGTTTATGACTTTGGAACTTTTTTTATTCTGTGAAGTATAAAACAATTTTAATGTCTGTGACATGATTGCCATTTGACTATAATTTGTTTTCTTAGTCATTCTATACTTTTCTTTACTAATAGGTAAACATTTTGCATTTTATTTAACTAAAAAATTTTTATTTAACCTTTCTATTAGGATCGAGGGGTCAAGGAAGATGAACTTCAGAGTATATTAAATTATTTATTAACAATGCATGAGGTAAGTTTTATGAGTCTTCTTTGAATTCTTTATTTAACCATTTGTAGTATAATTAAATTTAACATATAAAATATTGCTGCTCCTTTCTTGTAGGATGAAAACATACATGATGTGTTGCAATTATTAGTTGCTCTGATGTCAGAACACCCAGCCTCAATGATACCTGCCTTTGATCAAAGAAATGGCATACGGTAAGATAATAGTATTGTTAGGTATCAACAATTGTCCTTCATGCCTAGAATGATCTACTTCTTCACCTGTGCCTTAGTTTCCCTGTTTTACTTCAAGACTCAATTTAAAATGCTGCTTATAGATGTATGAATTAGACCAAATATTTTGGAAATATCTTTAGAATTGTGCCCCCAAAGTTACTAAACTGAATCCTTAGATCCAGCAATGCCATTACTAGGTCTGTGCCTCAGAGAGATCAAATAAGGAAGAAAGAACCTATATGTACAGTATAATATGTACAAAACTCTTTTCGTAGAGGTAAAGACCTGGAAACTAATGAGTTGCCCATTAGTTGGGGAACAGCTAAACAAATTGTGTTTATATGCATGTAATAGAATAATATTGTGACAAAAGAAATGATGAAATGGAGGGAGCATTTCAGAGAAACCTGGGAATACTTGTATAAATTGATGTATATGAAATGAGCAGAAGCAGGAGAACAGTTTATACAATAACAAGAACATGGTAACTATAAACTACTTTGAAAGATTTGAAAACTGAGTAGTGTATAACTAGAATTCCGTGAGAACTGTTGAGGATGCCTACTTCCTACCTCCTAAAAGTGAGGTGATAACTTTAGGATGCAGAATGAGACATATTTTTAAAGATGAGCAATGCAGGAATTTATTTTGCTTCACTATTCATATTTGTTAAAAGCTTTTCTTTTTTTCTTTTTCAGACTTGAGGAAGTAGAGAGAAAACATTTAAACTTCTCAAAAAAAATTTAAAAATTTAAGTTTGAGTTCAAATACTTCCTTTTCTGTGAGGCTTTTCATAGTCCCTTTACCTGCTATAGTATTCCCTGATAAAGTTACCTTTCATCTACTCTTTATGTACCTATTTATATACATATCATCTCCCACATACCAGTTTGCAGGCATGGAGTGTTTTGAACTTCCTTTGTAGCCTCAGCATTCATCACTACCTATACTTAGGACATACTAGACACTTAATTTTTTAATATTTCTTTTCAAATATTTTATGTTTTTAAAATCACATGTAAAATTTTTTTTAACATTAAAAAAATTTGAAATCCAAATTCTTTTCCTCCCTTCTTAACCTCTCCCCTCATTGTAAAGGCAAGCAATTTGTTACACATGTGCTGTCATGCAAAATATATTTCCATATTATTCATGTGAAAGAAAACAGAAAAAAAAAACCCAAGAAAAATAAAGTAAGTTTAAAAAAAGTATGCTTCAGTCTGCATTTAGACATCATCACTTCTTTATCTGGAGGTAGATAGCATTTTTTTTTTTCTTGAATTTTTTGGAATTGTCTTAGATCACTGTATTGCTGAGAATAGCTACATACTATTCAGTTAATAAATCCTTGTTGGTTGTTCAGATATGAGTGGAACCCTGGTGACCTTTTAGACCTCTTCAAACTTTGAAATGATGTAGTTTCACACCAAGATGGAATTTAGAAAAAAAAATAGGGATTCAGTAAAGCATCTATGAAATCTCTAAATTGACCAACATGAAACATATTTTAATACCTGGTTTGTACAGAATATTGTGCTTAATATTAGATAAGGTAAACTATTTAAATGAAAGTGTCTCTGTCATCAAGGAGCTTATTCTCTAACAGAGGTAACTCATTATATAAAGTGTAATAAGTTACAGAATAATGTGTTATGAGGTCTGTTGAAAGGTAGAAGAAGGGGATGTAATTTGCTATGTATCGTAATTGGGCTACGTTAAGGAGACTATCGAAATGTGGAAGAAGGGCATACATAAAGATGTACTTTATTCTTATCTGAACTGAACAAGGAATAATGAACACACATATTTTGGAGTAGAAATACC